>CM046847.1:32278760-32466260 GCA_025618425.1 Heliocidaris tuberculata
CATGTATTGGACAAGGCAACTTTGGTCATTTTTTTGCTGATAAAAAGACACGCAAAATGACCAAAATATCAATATGTTATAGGTCGGTATATCATGACTGACATTTTGAAATCAGCGCATAATATTCTTCGAGGCGTCAAAATTCTGATTATGCCCAAAATAAAGCCCCACGCAAATTTTGCTGCTCTCTAATTTTGAGCGTATTATGCTAACGGTCACTTTGGATGAATGTAGCAAAAGCAATCGAAATAGCCAAAACATTTCAATCTATTCAAGTGAAACCAATGAAATTATTATTCAGGAATCATATAACTTTTTAAAGTAATAGAATTAGGAGGTAAATCATTTTGCATACAATGAGCTTTTCAAACCGTTTCCCATCAAAGTTTGTTTTTCACGGTTAGGAAGCCCAACGGAAACCTAGCTGCTCAGTATAATTTCAAGTTTCTAACAGAAAATATGCAAAATGGTCAATACCGAAATTTTTAGAACGGAATAGATACATCCAATAACTGATTCCGGACATAGAAGGAATGGTATAATGGTTCTTTCGAGTCAAAACGTGACCATAACGACCAGAATGTCCTGAGTATAAGGTCTATTCGACTGGCATTCTTGGAATCAGAGCAAAAGTATAGATACTTCTGGGTAAGTTTGTCAAAATAATCTTCCCCACCAAAATTGTTCTTTTGGAGAGGAAACCCATAGCTGAAGCCTTGTTGCTGTTCACTAATTTTTAGTTTCTCACAGAAATTTGCAAATACAATCATGAATTCATAGTGGATCAAAGTGGTTATAATAATGTAAATGGTCAAAACAGTTGAAGTACAATGAATGATTTTATTGTTTTGGAATCTACACACATTTTCACATCGATTGATATCGAGACCCACCCCTTTAATGATGCTGATTAAAAATTTTAAGCACATTTCGGGGGGAAAGGGACACAAATTGTTATTTTTGGGGCCTACCAAATCCTTCGTAGCTCTGATTCAATAAAACAATGTGAGAATAATCTCTTACCAGAAGTAACCAAAATGGTTATTTTTGGCCAATAAGTGGTCAAAACTTTTCTGCTGCCTGGCCAAAGGCAGAGGGATAACCGTGACATGAGTAGGGTCATTTTTGGAATCAGTGCAGATACTACAGAAAGTTCACCAGAAAGTTTAGTTTAGTTTTGTTTGCACACACGCACACACACACACACACACACACACACACACACACACACACACACACACACACACCCACACACACCCACCCCCACACACACACACTGAATCGACGATCTTACTTATGCATGCATATTCATGCATATGCATGGTCAGGCATCTCAGGTATGTCCCATTGAGGCCTGTACGGCATCCGCGTCCATGATTTTCTGAAAAGCACCCTAAACGAGGATTTAAGTCGAGAGATTTTTGATACTCTATTCAGGGAAACCCGCCAAAAATCTTTAGATCCTTAACGGGGATTTTTTTTAGATTTTGGATAGTATTTTACACCCTACTGATTGGTTCATCTTGCCCCTTTTTTGGGCAAAAAGGAAGAGTTAAAGACATAAAAAATTACTTTGGAACACATTAATATTAGGGGCCTACAGCAAGGGCGTAGGCTGGTTTGGGCATGGGGAGGTGCACATCTTGGGGAGATGGAACTAAAGTTTAGAAAATTAGAATAGATATCACATCACAAGCAAGCTTTTCCTGGACGATACAGTGTAGGTTATGTAGGTGTTTAAGTATTGTTCAGAAAATTATAAAGCTTGTGATTTGGTACCTATAGCCTATAAGCTGCTTTGTTAATCAAATGATTGCTTACCTGATGTCAGTAATCATTCAATCAGCAAAATATCATTCAACAAGTCAAAACTATTTCCAGTAAAAACATTTACTCTTGAAGATGGCTGGTTTTATTTTAATTTAAATGTCGATTTAATCTCAGCTTATGCTGAATTCTGTCAGGCCACATTGCCTCCTTGATTACAACATATCTAAATCCAAGATTATGATGCCTAGGAAGGTTCATAATGTTAGTTTTAAATATACTAATAATGGTCAAGGGTTACAAAGTACATCAACTGAGAAATACTTGGGTCTTGTGATAAATAACACTTAAAATTGGAATGATCATTGTACCGAATTACATGTAAAGTGCAATAGACCTTTTTGGTACATAATACGGAGGGACTGCGTTGACTGACCAAAACCAGTTTTAAAAACCCTTTACAGAATCTTTAGTACGCTCATGTTTGGATTATTGTTGCACAGCATGTGATCCATACAGAAACAAAGCGGTAGCCAACTGATTGTAAAGATTAAAAAAAAACGTTATACGTAAGAATGTTGAACAAAGACTGGAGTAGTACATGTAGTTACAACACTTTGTTACAAGAATTTAGTATGAATACATTAGAGAGTAGACGAAAGTACCTCCAACTTATTTTTTTAGTGTTATAAGCTTGTCAATGACATCACAGATATAGGACGTAATAACATGTGCAAACCTGCGAACAGAATTGGAAGAACAGATCATCATAACTTAAAGATGCATGTACCCAGAACAGCAAGAACAGATTATTATTATATGAACTCATTCTATCCGAAAACTACAAACGACTGGAACAAACTCCCTAAAAGTATAGTCAACATGAAAACTCTTGGCTTGTTTCAAAAAAGTGTTAAAAACCACCTCAACCTGCAGAGTTAAAGGCCAAGTCCACACTAATATCAAGTTGATTTGAAAAAGTAGAGTAAAATTAAACAAGCATAATGCTGAAAATTTCATCAAAATCGGATGTAAAATAAGAAAGTTACGAAATTTTAAAGTTTCGCTTAATTTCACAAAACGGTTATATATGCACATCCTGGTCGGTATGCAAATGAGGGAACCGATGACGTCATCCACTCACTATTTCTTTTGTATTTTATCATATGAAATGTGAAATATTTCATTTTTTTCCTCATTCTGATGTGAAACAAAAATTGATTCCTCACTGAACTTGTGGAATTGTCATTGTTGTAACATATTGTGATTCAAGGAAGAGCTTCCTTATTGTCAAATCTGCAAAAATTGAAATATTCTATAATTCATATAATAAAATACAAAAGAAATAGTGAGTGTGTGACACCATCAGCTATCTCATTTGCATATCCACCGTGTTATGCATATAACTGTTTTGTGAAAATAGGCGAAACTTTAAAATGTCAAACCTTTCTTATTTTACATCCGATTTTGATGAAATTTTCAGCATTATGCTTGTTTAATTTGACTCTATTTATTGAAATCAACTTGATATTGGTGTGGACTTGGCCTTTAATTTTACAAAAACCTATCATTGCATATATATCACCATGCAACTCTGTGCTGGGAATGTTACAATGTACGTTTTTCTGGCAATCATAGCTGGTGTGTATTAGTATTTTATAACTTGATCCTATATTGATTCTGCAAAATGTGCTTATGATGTTGTTAATGTTATTGTATTTCTGTCCGGAAAGCAGACCTGTATGTGTTTACTTGAACATATTTTGTCTTCACTAGACATTTTTTATACTGTCTAAATAAATTCAAATCGAATCAAATCAAATCTATATGGAGATATTCATTGTACTGAGAAAGAGTTTATATGCACATGGATTGGTCAAAAAAAAAAGTCGAATGATAGGATCAGATGACGTCTTTGGGGGAAAAGGGGTGTTTTTCAGTCTTACATTCGACGGTTTTGAGAAAACGGGGTGTTTTTCAGTCTTACATTCGACGTTTTTTTTTTTTTTTTTCTTCTTTTTTTAGAAAAATGGGTGTTGTACAGTCTAACATTCGACGTTTTTTGAGAAATAGGCGTTCTTCGACATTTGTTGGTACATTTTCCTACGCCATTTATGCCTTTTAAGGGTATATTTTACAATATCCTTTTAGAGGTAGAATTTGACACCAAGAATTACTTCCTTTTGGGTCCAGTTTTGAGGTGCTTAGACGAGCATGGGTACCACTTCAGTCCGCGAGTGACCCCCCCCCCCCCCAGGTTCCGGGGCGTTTAAGTAATCTCTGTTTCGGGCGTCAGTTTCGGGTGTTATAGGTGCGAAAGGGTTTTAATTAACTATAAGTCTCGCAGTACTGTCGTCATGAGACAAGAATGGATTTGGCCGACCTCTATGGATGGCCTGACTTTTAGTATAAGGTTTGGGGCAGAAATCAAGACTAATAATTGTTTTACAGAATGTTTCGGGTCATGTGCCCCCTTGTTTTGAAGCTGTTGAAAGGAGGAAAAAAGTTTTTTTTTTTTTTTTTTTTTTTTTTTTTCAGGGGCGGAACTCCTATGCCTCCGCGGGGGGGGGGGGGGGGGGGGTGCACGTGCACCCAGTGCACCCCCAGCCTACGCCCTTGTACAGAATGATGTTTTCATTGAAAGAATAGGAAAGAACCTTTTTGGATTCATGAAAAAGTATTCACGGGAAGATTTTCAGATCGGCGCTACTCCTGATCGGCTCCCGACTGCTACTGTCATTCTGTCAAATTTCCTACCCTTTTCGAGGATCTTTTCTCATTACTACTAGTGAATTTCATACCCTTTTTTCAGAATTGTCCTGTTTTTGATACCCTAAACGAGATCCCCGGGTTACCCGTCTGGTGGTGAAAAAACAACCCTTTTTACTCGTTTTCATGGACGCGGATGCCGTAAAGGCCTCAATGAGACATACCCCCCCCCCCGGGGGGGGGGGGGGATGTATTATTTTCTCAACGGATCCCGTTCGTGCGCGAACAGTCCAAGCAGTGGACTACACTTGCACATGCACTGCACTATCATTAGTTGTGGTTGTGGGATCCCTCAAATTGGCAACCTGCCTATATTGACTCGATCGTACCATACACCCACCGTACCGTTTCACAATTGCTCGTATGTACCGCTAACTTCAGTTACCGTACGGTACGTTTGGCCACCGAAGACAAGACTCGAAAATGGTGCTCGAGAGTACGATTGTTTGGTAAGAAATTACAATTTTATGGGATTTAACATTAATTTTTCATACATCGCATGGTTTTTGAATTATTTTTGAACGTGTTTACTGATGTTATATTAATTTTTTGGGGTGTTAATGTTCCCAATATTAAGGTACCGGATGAACCATGAAAATGATTGTGCACTTTTGTATTCTTGCCTGCGGTCCCACTAATCTCTTTTGATGAAGCGTTTCAAGTATAAACGTTTAAGTCTTCAGTTCAGAGTCAGACGCGGAAGCTCCTCCGCCGCACCTCCGCCGCACCGGGGCCGGGCCGTAGGCGCCCGGGGGGGGGGGGGGGGCACTCGAATTATATTTTGACGGGGGTGTGCCTCACGAATCCCCGAAAAGGGGGTCTAAGGAACTGACTTCAAGGTGTAAAATACGGGGTCTTGGGAACTGATCTATTGGGCAGAGTGAAAAACAGGGTCTAGGGAACTAGTACAAAACTAACCGGCAGAGTGAAAATAGGGGGTCTTGAGAACTGCATATATGTAGTGTTTTTTTCCGTAGTGAATCCCCGAGTGAACCTTCTTAGTTTATATTCTTTGGCTGCAGTCGGGTCGAGTCCCTCGCTTTATCGGCGGTACACCTTCGCTATCGCAGGATCTCGGGACGGGCCGTGCCGGGGGCCGCGCCCGCGCTGTGTAGCGCTAGTAGCTAGCTAGCTGGAGCAGTTTTCAAGGCTCGCGCGACGAAAGGGCCTAGGGCGCGAGACCAGGTCGAGCGACCACTGCCTCCGCCACGCTCCCGGCCGCATGCGAACGGATATGTTTCATAACGGGGATCTTTAGAGCGGGGCTGAGCGGCTCCTGAGCGGAACTGAGTATCTAGAGAACGGAAATCGGGGTCTGAAAAAGGGGGTCATCAAAGCGGCACGTCCCCGTACCACCAATATACGTGAGTGCCCCCCCCGGGCGTAGGCGGCGCGGAGAAGCTGTCGGTGCGTATGCATTCAGACAGTCACCTCAACGTCACTCACACCTAGCTATACGAGCTCTGTGGCTTATCAATCTGGTACTGGCCACAGAGCTATACAGCCCATGCCTATACTGTGTGTGGAGGAGGATATCAACCAAAAAATCTAGATCTAAATATCACCATTTCCCACATCCTGTGAGCCATGCAAACCACCCTCGGAGTTTGCTAAATGGGTTACCTTCCAGGATCAACTAAGATTGTAAAAATTGAATGAATGAAAAAGAAAAAAAGCCACAAAATTGGCAGGTGTGATCAGGTTTTTTTACCTTGCACTTGTAACTTGTATATATGGGACTACACATGCAAGGTAAGATTGGTGTAGTCCCATATATACAAGTTACACAGTGTAACTTGTATATATGGGACTACACCAATCTTTAATGAGAGTGTCAAGATGTTTGTATTTCAAGATGTTTGTATTTTAAGGAGGATTTTTCTTGCTATGAGTCAATAATTATTTCCATTTGGTAGACGAAAAATTTATATGTCATGTTATGTTATTGACATTCTATGACAAAGTTCAATGTTTGTGCGTGTCGCCTAAGTACCATAGTAGAAAATAGTGAGAGTGAGAGAGACTTGGGGTAGAGGAAGGGAGAGTGGGGGAAAACTAAGAAATTAAAATTGATAAAGGTGTTAAAAAAATATGAAAGTGGAGAGAGAGAGAGAAAAAAAAGTACAAATTAACCTGTAAAGATAAATGGTGTACGCGAAATAGAAAATAATTTAGATCTATATCAATTTTATTTAAGAGAACAAGATAGAATATTGTTCGAACTCACTGTAGTTATTAATGCTGCTGTAGCCTATGTGAAGTCAATCCTGTAATGTGTTTGACTCTCACAATTTTAAAGATCTATTTAACGTTAGACAAGACCTTGATATTTGGGCCGTGCGCACTGGCCACTCCATGTACCTCACAAAAGATATAATTCGTGCGCTCCAGTAACAAGAAAACAGAATGAAAAAATAATAATTGTGCCCAGTGTATTTGGTGCATCTGAAATGTAGAATGTTAGATAGTTTGAATTCAGTGTTGTTCTTTTCTTTCATATTTGATGCAGTGTGGATACCAGTGAATACATGCGGAATGGAGATTTCCTCCCAACCCGTATCCAGGCACAACAGGATGCGGTCAATCTTGTGTGTCTCTCTAAAACACGCTCCAACCCTGAAAACACTGTTGGACTCATCACGCTTTCAGAGTGAGTATCATCACACATGTACATGTAGGACATCTTGTGTGTCTCTCTAGATCTAAAACACGCTCAAATTCTTATCGCAATATACCATCCCAAATGGACAAAAATGTAGTACAATAATATTTGATTGAAAACCAGGGCTCCGTTGCATAAAACTTACCATTAATGGTAACTCTGCTATCAATGGTAACTACCATGGTAACATCACTCAGCAGCCAATCAAAATCAAGATTTCCATGGGAGATACCATTGATGGCAAAGTTACCGTTAATGGTAAGTTTTATGCAACGGGGCCCAGGTGTATTGATTAATGCTGATGAAGGAATGCATGTCATATTAGATATGTTTTATTTGTGTTATACAGTGTGAAATGCCTGGTAACCATGACAACGGATGTTGGTCGTATACTGGCAAGGCTCCACCAGGTATCCCCTAATGGCAAGCTAAGCTTCATCACAGGAATCAGAGTAGCACATGTGAGTTCAATTATCAAACCTCGTTCACACATGACGTAGTAGACCACCTCAAAATAACCACCATGGCAAGATAAAATCACATGACCGTGGTGCATCTCACCTTTCTTTGTTGTATAATACACAGCCCAGTAAGTACACTAAGGGGCCCGTATTGCTACTTTTATTTTCACCTTCACTGTAAAATGGTTGTTTTGCCATAGTGAAATTTTAGGTGGTTTACTGCTTTTTGTCTGAAAGAGGCTTGATGCATACCTGGCTCATTGGAGACACATCTTGTGTGACAATGGAACTGTCTCCATTTGGTTAGCATAGTAGAGAAGTAGATTGCAGTTTTCTGTAATAGACTGACTTATGGAGATCAGAGAGAATTTCATTTTTATTATTTAAAGGGGACCACTCAGTCACCTCCACCCCCCCCACCCCAATTTAAAATCATTAGAAGACATAAAATCATTATAAAAGAAGAAGAAGAAAAAAGAAGAACTGTATTTAGACAATCAAATGTCTAATAATTAAAGAACATTGAGGAAAATGTATATGTCTCATATTTATTCATTTATTTTATCCATGACCTCACATAATTTTGAGCCATCTGTTGATTGCTCCTCCCTATATGCATGAGCTAAACTGATATACTTTTACATTATTCAACATTTTGAATCTTCTCACTTTTCAGTTGGCATTGAAGCACAGACAGGGCAAGAATCACAGGATGAGGATTGTTGCATTTGTTGGGAGCCCAGTGGAGAATGAAGAGAAAGAGGTAATTCTGATGATGATGATGATGGTGAAGATGATAATGATGATGATGATGGTGGTGGTGAAGATAATGATGATGGTAGTGAAGATGATGGTGAAGATGATGGTGATGGTAGTGACGATGATGATGATTATGGAAGTGAAGATGATGATAATCATGGTGGTGGTGAAGATGATGATGATGAAGATGATGATGAAGATGATGATGATGATGATGATGATGATGATGATGATGTCAGATAATGATGATATTGATGATCAGGATGATGATGGTGATGGACTATGGATTTTGAATTGTGGACCTCTACATGCATACGAACTAGATAATATATATATTTATATACCAACAATGATATTTCACTAAAATAGCCTTAGTGTAGTCTCAAGTAATTCACAACATGAAAAACTCTAATAATTTGATAAATTTATCAAGATTTTGTGTATAGTCTTTAGTGACTCATGTAGAAGATATACATGTATGTACATGAACACTTTTAATTGTATCATATCATTCTCATTTTCTGTGTGAAGTAGTATTAATTACTCTGTTTTCTTACCCACTTTTTTCAAAGCTTGTTAAAATGGCCAAGAAATTGAAGAAGGAGAAGGTGTCTGTGGATTTAATCAACTTTGGAGAAGATGTGAGTATGAAAGAGATTGCAGTCCATTGTGATGGCTCTTGCACAAGTTCACACACTTGTCCAAAATACTCAATTCTGATTGGTTGAAAGTCCAGTTTTCTTTTATTGTAGGAGTTTTGTTTTTAAACTCAACCTTTTTTCTCTCTCTCGACCCTCATGGTAGTAATTTTCAGCAAGGTTGGTGATTTTAAAAAATTATTTATTGTAAAATAATTTTGTAAGTTAGTTATATTGATAAAATTAATGATTAAAATGGTCTTTTCATAACTCTGTTCTTCAAGTTTTCGTCTCATTATCGAGAAAGTTTTGGGATAATGTAAAATGAATTACAGTTCGTAAATTACATATAAATATATATTTTATTACATGTATAAGTCTTGTTTATCTAGAATTAATCTGATATTCCTAAATTTGTAGAATCTGAACACAGACAAGCTGACTGCATTCATCAACACCATCAATGGAAATGAGGGTACAGGGTAAGCATGTGTAATCAATTACTTCTTACAGTTTACTGAAATGTTAAAGCTCATGTACAGTATTGGCAGCAAAAAGAAAATTGGAAAGAAATATGTTAAATATAGTCTCATGTTGTTCTCCTTGTATCAAAAGATGTCTGTAAGAGATCATTTGGTATTCCATCTATGATTTCTGGTGAATTTCAGTGTAAATATCTGTAAGGAATGCTTGATGACTGCCATTATGCTAGGACCCTTCCACCCCGACGGCTCCCCGCACAGCAATCTTGGGGCTTCGTATAGAGACAGCGTGTGTGCACTGTGTGTAGTTACTCATCATTGGTTTTACACGTGTGTGTACAGTGTATAGCACATGCTGCCTTTGTTGGGATTTTACGTGCCTGTCCCGGCACATAAATTAGTTTTTGCCTCTTATTTGTTTAATATTAAACTTTAGGAGGCGAAATCTTCACATTAATTGTCTTAGTATTGCTAGTATCTTGCTATTTATCAACAAAAATTGAAGAAATTTGACGAACAATTTTTGAGGGCTTACCAAAACTTTACATGACCTTTAATTACAATGGTTTGAAATGATTAGACACTTTAAGGATAAAGTTGAGTTCTAGTCATGTGATTACATTGTGAAAAAACTGTCTCAAAGCAGGGGACATTCTACTAGGTGTAAAAAAAAAAATTGACACTTTTGATCATTGATAACTCAAAGCTCTGGTTCTTTTGATCGTTAATAATTCAAAAGTTAAAACTCATATCAGACTGAGTTTTCAAAATGTAAAATTGAAGGATGTCAAATTTATTTGGAATAAGTTTTGTGAAATTTCCTTCATTAATATTCTTAAAATAATGCTCTGAATATTTAATTGAATTTTCACTTTCTGAACAATTGAGACCACAAAATCTGTGTGTGTCAGTAATTCATTCAGAATGCAACAATTGCCATTGTAAATCGCACCTTTCATTTCTGCCGACCTTATGCTGTCCAGTGTCATTAATGATTCATGACTCTGGTTCAAAAGAGGTGCTCTGGCATAAAAAGAATGAGAAAGTTTAGTTATTATTTTTCACATTTCCCAGAACTCAACCTTCTCTGTAAAGGGTACCAATCACCAAAAAATATTTTACTCTGTATGTTAGAGGTTCCATATCATTCTACTATATTCCAAATATGGGCTTCGAATATCACTTCTATAAAGAGATATTACAAATCTAATTATACTCTCTATAAGCATAAAAGCGACTTGTGAGTAGACTACTCAACGCGCCCATACGCGCTCGCCAAGATAAGGGCTCGCGCGGAACCCAACTTGAAGGTTCAGCTCCGCGCGAGCACCTTCATGTTATCCTTTATTTCCTTCATACTCCTAAACTGTTGACCTATAGAATTTCAGATTCAGAAGTTCTTTGAGGTTAATTATATAATTCCTAGCGGTATACAAATTCTTTTTTTCAGGTGGTTGGTACACTTTAAACCTGATTCAGAATCAGTCTGAGATCATTTATGTACTAATTATTTTGGGAGAATCTTTCCCCAAATCACATTGGTAGATGTTGATAGTTTCAGAATTATTGCTTTGCCACATTAGCAATACTTTTGATGATATTATATCATATCATTCTCATAACTCAGCACTGCAGCAATTGCATGATGGTCTGTATGTTGATAGCCACTCTAAGGGTGTTTTTTTTTTTTTTTTTTTTTTTTTTTTGCAGTATCTTTAAGACAATACTGTCCACATCGCTATAAGAGTATAATCAAATGACTATCATATTATGTTGAAATGTTTTCCTATTAAATCTCATAGAAATGATTTTCACCTGGGTTGATTTTTATAAATCTTTTGTTTTAAAATCACAATTTTTAAATCAGCAATATAAATAGAATTGATAAAAGAAGGACAAAAACTAAATCACAGATTTGAAGAAAACAAAATCATGGTGTAAACCTGTGGTTGAAATCAGCATTTTCAACAAAAAAAAAATTGCCAGCCATGATTTCCACCAGAGAAAGAATGTTTCATGTTACTCATTTTGATTAGTTTTTTTTCTTTGTTTTGTTTTTTGTTTTTTGGCAAAGATTAAGGTTTCAGTGATCAACATAATTTCGATTGCAGATTTATTTTAACTGATCATCTTCCATCTTCCACACTTATAGGTCTCATCTGGTCACCATTCCTCCTGGTACCCTCCTATCAGATGCCTTGATGAACTCACCAATCATTGTAGGGGAAGATGGATCTGGTGCTGTGCCAGGGTTACCTGGGGCAACGGGTGGAGAGTTTGAGTTTGGTTTTGATCCTTCCACAGATCCTGAATTGGCCATGGTGAGTGGCATTTTTAGTGCTAAGAAAGTATTACCTGAGGGGGCCCTGTGCCTTAGATTCTATATTCTAATTAAAATAATGATTTTGAAAATCACTCTTGTCCGTGTGCAGCCTGGAAACTGTGTATACTGTTAGAAATACATACGATGCTTCCAGCACCACCTAATTTTCAAGGTCAGCTGTGGTGGTTCAATAGCAATTACCTCTTCTTTCAAGGGAAATCCAACCTTAATAGCTAGTTGCTTTGAAAGAAAGAGGAAAAATCAGAGAAGCAGATTGGTGAAAGTTTGAACGACATCGGACAAGCTATAAGAAAGTTATGAATTTTTGAAAGTTGTAATCACTATTAATCAAATTGGCTGAATAGGTAATGTCATTGTGATGTAGCTGTGGACAACTCCCCCATTCGCTCTCACACACAAAATGACTAAAATGTCACTTTTTTCAAAATTTATTACTCAGTAGGATCTTTTCGTTCATGAGGACCTATAACAATATGCTATTTCCAATATATTTTGAGTACTGCCCCGAGGGTAAAAGCGCCTTGACCGCAAATTAATATTTTTGTGTACAACAAATGGGAGAGTTGTCCACAAAAATGTCACAATTGACTCACCAAATTGCCAATTTGAGATTCGCATAGATGTAGTGATCTCATTTTTCAAACATCCATAACTTTCTTAGTCCTTGTCCGATTTCTTTCAAACTTTCACCATCCTGTTTTTCTTATTTTTCTGCTTTCACACAAATCATCTTATTACCAAGGTCGGATTGCACTTTAATGTATCATAATTAGAATCCTATAACGATAAACAGTGCCCTCATGACAAGTTTTATCTATCCATTTTATCAAAGGCTCTCAGAATGTCCAGCTAAATCTTCTAATGTAAACACACTATGTTTAATAAGATATTGCTGAGCATTTTCCATGCTGTAGTTTTCTATCATGAGTTCTGGGAGGAGAACTTTTAATCATGATATCATTGTTATTTGCCACAGGCCCTGCGTATCTCAATGGAGGAGCAGCGACAGAGACAAGAGGATGATACCAAGAAGCCTGGGGATGTTACCACAGATAAACCTATTGCTCAACCTGCAGGTTTGTATTTTATTTCTTCAGGGCCATTCAGATATTACATGGTAAGCTTCTCTAAAAGAAACAAAAAAACAATGCAGCAAAACAAAATAAAATAAGATAACCTAGTTCACTTTACACCTGATTATCTTAAAAATGGATTAGGGAGGTTGCATAGGGGCCATTGATTATATTTTTTACCCCACAACATTGCCTCTTGCAATTAATTTCCATGTATGTGTTGCTGCTGCTGTTTCTTTAGGCTCTTATTGTTTATGTCTGAGCTTGGCTTTAGAGGTTATTCATTGCAAGGAGGAAAGAGGTCATTTTGTTTTTAAAAAATGAAATAATATGTAGTTCAAAGATGATGTCAAACCAAACATGATTATATCACAGTATATCTTCTTGTAATCAAGGGCTGTCATGATGAACCAAGGAAAGGCCCACCAAGGAAAAGACACTGCCAATTTGGTGAAATCTACTTCTAAAGGCATAACTTAATCACATATGAGCTATACAACAGATATATTGTTTTGATATCATATTGATATGTATTATAAATGATCTTACTCAATATTGTTTTAAATTGTAAATCAAATGTGTATTGCTCGTTTATTTCAGATTCTGAGGAGGCTCTTTTAGAGCAGGCCTTGGTAATGTCAAACCAACCCATGACTAGTTTTGAGGAAACACCTACACCTGACCTTGGAGCTATGACAGAAGAAGAACAGATTGCATATGCCCTTCAGATGTCTCTAAGACAAACAGTTGTAGGTAGGTATATTATGTAAAGAAATGGTATGAAATTTTGCAGTTTCAGCTTGACCCTTAAACAAAGAAGAATATTTACATATAGCAGAGGCTTATCGGTTAAGAGTAGGTATTTTATCCATCCGTGACATTGAATATTTTATGGATTATAATTTTAGTAGGTGACCATGGCAACCAAATTTTATCAAATTTCAACTCCTTCAGTTACGTCTTTCACAATGAAACATGAAATAGCTCGCTTCAATTTAATTATTTTCTACAGGCTTTCAAACTTTCAAAATTTGTCAAATGTCCATCGGTGACTAACCAATCAGGCTCAGCATTAGAAAATGCAGACAGTTTTGACTCATTTACTGCTTTGTATTAGTTTGAGGACTTCATTTTGCAAAACTTAGTAATTGTAAATCAATTCAAAATATATTTGTCGTAATTTCATATACTTCTTTGAGAGTTTGTTAGTTTAGAAATTAAATTGTTGGGATTCAACATCTAATATCACTCTGTAATGAGTGGATGAATAATAATTATAGGCATCAAATGAGTATATCCATAGTGTAAACTTTAAAGCTTAATATTTGGGGGAAGTTTGGGAGGGAATATTAGTGCATGTACATTGTAGTACAACCCCTTAGATATAATGAACTGTAAGCAAAATTTTTTATTGGAACGAAAAAATTCTAGAATTTATAATGAAGTGCTGCTGAACTGAATTTGTCAAAACAATATAGTCTTGAATTTGTCCTAATCAGAAATTCCTTGAATGCTTGAGGGTCTTATGAAATTTCGGATAAAGTCAAGATGATTATAGTGTTCAGTGCTGTTTGTCCTTTTTAAAAAAAAAGCTTTATAAATCCAACCAGGCCCAAGATATAAAACAGTCCTATAACAGATCTTGTTATCCTGTGTAGATATGTTAGAATTGATAAACTAAAATAAATGAATTGTGATTTTCATCTTCCAGCTGATCTGCCATCATCATCAGCTGAGCCCACCCCTCAAGGAGAAACCCCCATGGAAACGGATACACCTGCTACAGACTCAGCTGCATCAAAGGTAAAACCATACTGGTAGTCTTCTTGCTCTTAAATCCAATACAAGCTAGAGGTTACGGTCAGCAGCAATTATTGGAATTTCTTTTTGGTGATTTATGTGTTTTTTCGGGAGGGGGATGGATTATTCTGATACTGTACAGAAATTTGTTCATTAGAGTTTTATGGAAAAGTGGCTTCTTCCCTCGTGACTTTGAATTACTTTTTTTCTAGGTTCAAACCTCAGTCTGGTTTGTGTGATCACAGACGAGGCATTTTATCTCAGTAGCCTGTTCTTAATTTCTGTCATGAATGGCTATCTGGGATTTTAACAAATTTACCGTTTACACAAATATGTTTGCCTTGTGTGACTTCCTTCTACAAACAGCGGCAGACTTTGTCAGATTTCTGGCAGTGGCTGGTCGTCATCTTTAGTCCATTGGCAAAAGTCTCACAAAGTGAACCAATTTTAAGATGTCCATAGAAAATTTGTTCTCATCAACTCTACCGATAAGATGAATCTCTTTAAGGATCTAGGCTACCTTGGAGTCATTCAGTTCAGGCTAATTTGAGCTAAACCCAGGATGACAGTTTAAAAAGAGTGAAGGAGTTGTATGATATGTTAAAGATAAAGTTGAGTTCTGGTCATGCAGTTACATTGTGAAAGAACTGTCTCAAAGCAATTGGGAAAGGATGATCATGTCTACATAAGAATTGTTGTATCCTGTGAGGTTTTGGAATCATCAAAATGATCAGAAATTGACCCAATCTTGATGAAAAGCACTTGCACTGGGACTGCACACACATGTAGCATGAATGTTTGGCCCAAACACTTCAGCTATTTCTTGTCATATTTTGAATATGAGGGCATTTGAAGAGCAATCCTTTTCAGAGGACATTTCTATGATCATGTTCTTCCAAACTGACATAAAATAAATGAGAAAGATCCCTAATTATTTTTCACCTTCCCCAGAACTTAACCTTTTCTTTAATGTATGAAAATAAAATATTCTTATTTAGTTTTATTAGAATTCACATTTCAATTTCAATATCATATGTGCTTTGCATCCTTTCTTTGCCACCAGCCTGATGACGACTTCTCAGAGGTAATGAATGATCCTGAGTTCCTCCAGAGTGTCTTGAGCACTCTACCAGGGGTCGATCCTACCAGTGAGGATGTCCAGAGAGCCATGGGAAACCTCACGCAACCAAAGGACTCTGACAAACAGGATGATAAGGATAGTAAAAAATGATTCTTGTCAGTGTATGTTATTTGTTTAATACCTGCAGTTTGTATATTATAATGTTACTTGTCATAAAAGTGAAAACTTCACATTACCGGTATATTCATAGGAGTCTCATGTAGGCTGATGTGGTAAAATGTGGAAAAGGCATTAAGGTCAGTCTACAGAAGTGAAATCAAAGTAGAGATTGTACATTGTTAGCTGTAATTTTTCAAAACACAATAAATTTTTGAGGGGGGCAGTTTGAGAATATTCTTGTGAAAAATTAAAGTTGATAACACCTCGTTAATGAATGTTATTCATTTGAAGAAAAAAAATAACAAGAAAATATCTTTTGTTTGAGATGTATGACTATGAGAGCAGTTATTGAATTCTTGTTAGAACTCATTAAGGACTTGAAAGGGGATGTACTGTATTTAATCAGTCAATACAAGTAGACAATTTCACTCAGTGCAAACAAAACTTGTCAATCATTTTACCATTATATCAATAACTTACACATGTGTTTGCAGCTATTTGAAATAACTTTTTTTCAACATTTAAATGCAATATTTAATTGTGGTGTTATACCTTCTTTGAACCAACAGTGGTGCCCTTTCTTTATCCATTCTTCTTCTTGGCTTACAAGGCCTTTAAATGGCAGTTAAAGGATTATATTCCTTGACCATGTTTAGCCGGTACTGTAAAACCTCAAACTTTCACGACATAAGACTTTCACGAATTGTTAATGACAGCCAATTTTGCAGCGAGAAACTTACGTGAATTGCAATAATTTTATGTTGTTTCAATTGTGATTTGATTATTTCACGGCATGAAACTTTTGCAAATCTTGATCACTCATGAAATTTGTGAAAGTTTCCTGCATGCGAAAATTTCTGGTTTTACAGTATTCAATTTCTGGTTACATTGTATATGCAATGGATCAACAAGAGAGTTCTCATGATTGCTCAGCAAATATGCATGTTCTCTCTCAAAATTTTTATTGCAGTTAGTCTGCTCAAAAGAAGAATAATATTTGATTTCACATTATATGATATGGACTGTTAAATGCTGAAAATTGTTTTTTCAGAGTGAAAATCTTTTCCATTTCCATGTGATTGAACAAAGCATGAGACATTTTCCAATAAGTTATTCTATCTATCTATCTTGATGGACAAGTGTTTGTGCATAATTTAAGATGAGTTCTTTTTACCATGTCTCGTGTTTGTAACACAGCTATGATTCTCTCTGTTCTGTGTAGATTGGTAGACAGGTTGCTTGCCAGGTATCTACTGATTTGCTGAAGAAATGTTTTCTGTTTCATCTGAAACTTTATCTCTCTATTCGAATATCAGATGCCACAATCAATTTCAGCATTTACATTCTGCAAAAGACAAGTTGCTATAGCATGTATGAGACATGAATTATTTACTCCTTTCAATTTCTGGAATACAGATGTATGAAAAAGTGTATCTTTCAATCTTTCTCATGCCATTTCTCAGTGAAATATGACCCTTATTTCCTCCCTGTCTTATTTCATACCTCTTCTCAGTACAATATTTCACTGATATCCTATATATATCATGATATGGGATGGTATTTTGAGATATATTTTATCTTAATTTTAGTGAAATAATTTTGATTGTCATAACAAAATGTACACTTACTGCGCATCATTGGTTAATGATGGCACAAAATTGGCTGTGTGCACGAAAGACATCTGCGCAAACACCAGTGAAATGCTGCTTAAAATTTGTTATGACAAATAAAAAATTTTCACTGAAATCAAGATAAAATCATACTCAAAATACCACCCATGGTGTATTTGCATTTATTGCTAATGATAATAAAGTAATTTGCTCTTTGCCACTCTCGTGTAAGTGCAGATATTTCTGGCTTCTACACATATCATTGTTATCAAGGAATGTGTGTTGAAAGAATAAATGTATGAGGAAAAGTGAAAAATATTCCCCTCTCTTTCTATTCTTGTGTGTACTTTGCTTCCTCAGATTTAAAACATTTTATATTTTTAGGTCTTGTGGACTTTGTGACAATGAGAATGATGATAGAAATTTTTTTATAAAGCAATAGATAAGACTCTTTTTTTTTTTAATGAAACCGATGAGGATGTTCTTGATGATGATGATGATGATTATGATGATAGATATTTCACAGTCTCCTTCAGCATAGTCAATATATGAGTACTATGTATCATTCACCCCAACATTATTTTCCAAACCAATGATAAATAAGTGAATCTGAAATATTTTCATTGAAAATAAACTAAACCCCATCATATAAAACAAAAATAACCTTAGGAGATCGGGCATTTGTCTGCGCAGTCCCCAAACCGTGGAACAACTAATAACCTTTAGAAATCAGGAAATCACCAACTGTAAATACTTTCCAATCAAAACTAAAAGCATATCTTTTCATTTAAGTACTCACCATAGTTATAAGCACATCAGGAGCTCTTGCAGCGCAGTAGAATATATTATATACATAGTTTCTGCGCTTTATAAATCTTTATTGTTGTTGTTGTTGTTTTTGTTTTTATTATTATTATTATTATTATTATTATTATTATTATTATTATTATTATTATTATTATTATTATTATTATTATTATTATTATTATTATTATTATTATTATTATTATTATTATTATTATTATTATTATTATTATTATTAATTATTATTATTATGTATCAACCTAGCATACTGACTACTGAGTATACCAGGGGCCTCTGTAGCCTTTACACTTAGACAGAGACAGAAAATCATAAAAATGAAAAAAAAAAAGATTTTCAAAACCCTTTTTACAATCCAGAGACTGCATCATTGAACGAATGTAACACCGACTCTTCAAAATATTTTTTGATGTTTTCTGTGATTACATTTTTTCCAGGTAATACTTTGCCCCCATAACAGCTAAACAAGTGTCTTCTGTAAAGGAGCACACTTGAATTTGAAAATACTGGCCTCTTTTATATATAACTGCCTTCTCTCTCTATTTCTTCAAAGCACAGGGCTCTAATGCAGTTGATATGTCTTTCTAGATATTTCAAAAATGAACTTGCAAGCATGCTATTCCCTTTGGTCCTATATTATTTCCTTTCTCTTTCTGTTTTTCGCATAGGGACTGCATTATAGTGATATGCACTATAAAAATACAGTTTATTATCATTATTATTATTAACTATATCTGATTTCATTCTGCACATGGGAGAAATCACTTGTTTATATTTATGTAGTCTTTCTATTCAAGAGGAGTTGGTATATGTATTATAAGCCAAGCCATGCAGGTCAATATCATATGTTCATTTGTGAATATGGAAATCAGTCAGGTTTGATCTACTCAAATTTCCCTCCAAATGCCATCATCTGTAGTATGTAATGTCAAGACTTTTAAATCATTAATAAACCCATCAACTTTACTATCATAAATTGCCAGTCCAAGAAAAGCAGAGAAAGCTAATTATATTTTGATATAAAGCATGACAGCACTTTACTTCCCCATTTCAGATTCAGATCCATTAGTAGGCCAACACGAAATATTTTGAAAGGTTTATATCTAACTTTTGAAATCCATTGCACATGGTTATGCCTATTTGGTTTCATACTTGCTCAATGCAAGAACAAGTAAATTAAAACCTTCTCTGTTATGAGAATGAATAAGGAACGGGCTCGAAGATGGGATCAACTGGGAGCTACCATGTGACGTCAATATATTTATGCATTCCATCCCAGCAAATTCTATGAATGGCATAAGCCGCTTTTTACTTTTCCTGCCCACTCATTTGCTGAGAGCGCAAATCGGCTTACGTCCCGTCCCGCCCACACGGGACTCCTCGTAGCCAACCAACTGCTGGGAAGTGACCCGTACGGAATGACGAAAGCCAACTTTGGGGTGACCGAAATACGGATCTTACTGGACTAGTTTCTCTCGTCGAGTGATCTACTACTCTCACTTTCTATTTACACTCATGGATTTGTCGTTGAAGAATGGAACGCTTATCCACCTTTTGATTTGTTTCATGTGAAATGCCGGGAAAGTTTAAGTTTATAACAATCTGTATGAAGCCCAATCGAGATAGTAGTACGAGGCGATCTCGCTCGGTTTCCCCACACTTCTTCCGACCTCCGCCGTCACCGATCAAAACAAACTCTACGCCATGTACGAAATGCGCTTGCAACGGAGCGGCGGCTGCTACGGGCTGCTCCGCCACTGAAAAGCCGTCTGCTCCGATATCAGCTGTTCACCCGAAAGTTCGTCAACCTCTGCGATCCTTCGACAAAATGGCCGCGCCCACAAGAGTCTTGCTGCTGGCTTGCGGGTCGTACAACCCGATTACAAATATGCATTTGAGAATGTTTGGTGAGTATTTACGTAGCATATTTGCCTTTGTTTTATGTGGATACTATGTTGTGATGATTGAATTTGTTGACGGTGTATTTGTGATGGAATTTCGCTGCATAATTTTGTAAACAATGGTCAATGCCTACTCGCCTCGCTAACCATGGCTAACGTTACTAGACTTAGGCGCGGCGTATACATGTAACTTAGCTTGTGCTGCTGCGGCAGTGCGGGGCTTTTGTGACTGAGCTTGGGGCCCGGCTGTGCACACTTACACTTCAGAAGTTGAGGCCTGGTTATCTCCAATAACCTCGCATAAGTGTGAGTGGGCCCTGCCTGGCCCACTCGCACATAGCCATACAGGCTTGATGTTTTATGAAATATGACTTTGAACATCAAGCCATACATAGCTATACGAGCTCTGTGGCTTATCAATATGGTACTGGCCACAGAGCTATACAGCCCATGCCTATGCTGTGTGTGGAGGAGGATATCAATCAAAAAATCTAGATCTAAATATCACCATTTCCCACATACTGTGAGCCATGCAAACCACCCTCGGAGTTTGCTAAAGGGGTTACCTTCCAGGATCAACTAAGATTGTAAAAATTGAATGAATAAAAAAGAAAAAAAGCCACAAAATTGGCAGGTGTGATCAGGTTTTTTTACCTTGCACTTGTAACTTGTATATATGGGACTACACATGCAAAGTAAGATTGGTGTAGTCCCATATATACAAGTTACACAGTGTAACTTGTATATATGGGACTACACCAATCTTACCTTGCATGTGTAGTCCCATATATACAAGTTACAAGTGCAAGGTAAAAAAACCTGATCACACCTGCCAATTTTGTGGCTTTTTTTCTTTTTTATTCATTCAATTTTTACAATCTTAGTTGATCCTGGAAGGTAACCCCTTTAGCAAACTCCGAGGGTGGTTTGCATGGCTCACAGTATGTGGGAAATGGTGATATTTAGATCTAGATTTTTTGATTGATATCCTCCTCCACACACAGCATAGGCATGGGCTGTATAGCTCTGTGGCCAGTACCATATTGATAAGCCACAGAGCTCGTATAGCTAGCCATACATGGGAGGCAATCTCCCCTACGGAGAGACAAGTAATTAAAAAAATCAGTGGGCAAAATTCATCCATTTCCACGTATGGTACGTTGAACCTTGCAAACCACCTTCGGAGTTTGCCAAAATCTTCCTCTTTAGTTTCACTTTCAGCTCATCCGACCACTTCAATGATCGGATCATGAGAAATATGAAAAAAGTACAAATTATGGCGACATCGATGTGGATTTCTACTTACCATTCACATGTACATTAGCTTTCGCTGTGCGATTAGCATTACAAAGATGGCGAGATCAGCACAGAATGTGCGCTATAGATGAACTGAATATAAGGCAGTGCAACGCTGGGCGGTTCCAACACGGCATGCTAAATTTAATTGTGCTAATATCCCTTGCAAGATATTAGCACAATAGAATTTAGCAAACCGTGTTGGAACCGCTCAGACTTGCACACAAAAAAATTCTCACCACTATAGATGCACGATATGATTGCTTATTTTCAACAATTTGGCTGAACCAGTTATTGATTCAATGATTGATTGTTAGTTGATTTTAAGTGAATTAGCAACACCTGACAGTAGTAATTATGGATTTCCATAAAAAAATTCCCAAAATCTATAATATCAATAAGTCATGACCAATAGGGACCACAATTATCCCGACCCATGCCAATTTGACTTGCTTGACTTACTAATTAGCATCTTAATGAATGTAGGACAAAAAATTTGCTTTGGGATGGATAGCTGAATACTAGTAGTTCCTCTGCATTGTAGTGTAAAATAATCAACCCTATGACTAATAAATCTAATGCAGCAATCAAAAAAGTGAAAAGGGAGCCACAATTACCCCCGTCTACCCTATGTCTTTAACTGTTAGTCCCTTTATATACATGTACCTAGTTAAATGCAATTTCATAACTACTCTGAATTGTGCGAGGTTATCTAGGTTAATCTTGCACATCAGATGCCATATCGAGGTAACTTTGACAATAGGTAATGGATTGTCAAATTCTGATTTCTTTTTTGAATGGAGCTACGTGTAGATTACTGGCTACCATGGTACGAAAAAGCCTGAAAATGCCACATTATCAAGATGATGGAGATCAGATTAAAGGATATGAACAAATATCCTTTAATCTGATCTCCATCATCTTGATAATGTGGCATTTTCAGGCTTTTTCGTACCATGGTAGCCAGTAATTGTATGATGAAAAAAATTTCTCTTGATTTTTGCTGATTATTCTGGTCAATTACCTGTTTACATGTTCATGTACATGTACATGTATCTCAAACTAAGCAATTGACTGGCTATTACTGAAACAGCCCAAGATGTTCATAAATGCTATTCACATGCTTGATATTATTTGAGTAACAGTTCAGGATTTAGGATTGCCCCAAAATTATTCAAAAATTCCTAAAGAAGATCTTTAATAGTTTTCATTCATTTACTTGTGTGTAGCTTTCGAACTGTTTTGTGTATCCATTATTGGAATTTTTACATAATATTTTTTCTAGCAATTGAACCTTGGAATAATTAGAAGAATGTCAAACAGAAGAAGTTTCCTGACATTACATTCATGTAAAGCCTCATGGAATTTATTCCAAGTTTCTCATCCCCCATCTGGTATATATGATCAATAAAATCATCAATTTTTTTTTTCAACATCAGCTTTATTTATTAAATAAACAAAGGAAAGTACATTTTTTTTAAAGAACAATGTACAGGACTACCTGTATATAAAATACAAAAATGAAAGACTTGTGAAAATACAATGCAAACCAAATTTCCACGTTTGTGAACAGTATGAATAATTATCAATTATTATTCTCGGGAAATTTCACCTTGTTTTGAACCCATTTTGAAATTGATCCCATAGGCAGTGGGAAATGTTCTTTTAAGGTAGGCTACATACATGCCTCACTCCCTTGAATAAGAAGTTTTCTCATTTATCATTTTAAAAATCTTTGCACTTTACAATAGTTATATTTTTTTAAAATATGTTATGTTCTATTGGCCATACAAAGGATTTTGTCATGTTTACATGCATTACAAATGGAAAGGTAATAATCAACAAAAATACAGATAGATACATAATATAATACATAATAACATATTAATATACATGTATGGCATAATTATGAGACTACAATGTTACATGAATCGTTATGTGTTCAAGACTGAGGATAGATACTGAAACAGTTGTCATTTTTATAATTTTGTCCAATCAGCATTCTTATGAATGTTGTTATCATTCTGTACATTCTTCTTCTTCTTCTTCTTTTTTCTTTTTCTTCTTCTTCTTCTTCTTCTTATTATTATTAAAGGAAACCAAAACCCAAGGAGAGAATCAATGTTATTGGAAAGTGAAAATTCAGAGAAGCACTTTACAAAAAGTTTCATTAAAATTGGTTAAAAAATGAGAGAGTTATGGAAGTTTGAAAAGTCTCGTTTTACTTTCTATGGGGATCCTCAAATTGGCAAAATTGCTTCAAAATGGCTGATTTTGTGAACAACTCTCCATTTGTTTTGTACACAGATTTTCAGATTTTCCCCATTATCTCTCAGGGTGCTCCTTGTCTCCTCCTGAACTCGACATATGAGGTGTAAAATACATTTTCCCATTATATATGTTGAGCTCAGAAGGAGATTAACTGCACCTTGAAAGATAATGGGGAAAATCTGAAAATCTGTGTACAAAACAAATGGAGAGTTGTTCACAAAATCAGCCATTTTGAAGCAATTTTGCCAATTTGAGGATCCCCATAGAAAGTAAAACGAGACTTTTCAAACTTCCATAACTCTCCCATTTTTTAACCAATTTTAATGAAACTTTTTGTAAAGTGCTTCTCTGAATTCTCACTTTCCAATAACATTGATTCTCTTCTTGGGTTTTGGTTTCCTTTAACAAAGTCATTTTCAATAACATCATTTTGAATTTAATTTTCCATTTCCCCCCTCTTTTCCATAAATGGGGTAATTTTAGGCAGTGTTTGCAAAAAAAAAAAAAAATTAAAGTGATTGATTAACTTTGTGAAAAATTGTAAAATCAGCTCAAATGCCAGTGAATTGTGTGCAGTCCTCTAACTACATATATAATTAAGGATATGTGAAAGTATGAGAGAAAATGGAACCCGTTTACTATCCTAAAAAAGAGAAAATCGCGATCAATCGCTAGCGCAAGTCGCTCGGCTTCTTCACTGCGCTGCAGTCACAAAAACCAAGCACCAGCGCTTGGCGATTTCAGAGCGGGTTTCCAGCCCGTACGGTATTCTGTGATAGAGCGAGGTATGCCAACCGTAAGAGTTCTTTAGGGTTTGGTGGTACTCTATCCCGACATCAATGTTCAATCGTAAATATCTTGATATATAAACGACCGATCAGCTTATAAAACTCAGGTGATTCCTGTCTAAGCTAAAGGTTTGCAATTATGATTACAGCATTAGCTGGAACAGTGATTTTTTTTTTTCAATCCTGGGCAAAGTTAATCAATGCCTTTAATAGCCCTGAAAAAAAAAAACAATCATTATTGATTCTGGAATTGGTGTTGCATTACTTTTGCAGGCTTATGTAGGCTACATGTATGTGTACAAGTAGAACACTAAGATCACACAATAGAAGAAGAAAAAAAAAAAACCACTGTAGATTTAAGAACAGGCAACAAAAATTTTGCTGGTACATGTACATGTACGTGTCAGCAGTCATGATTTAAGCAAAGACATTTGTCATGCACAGACCATCTGTGGTATGTGATCTTTGCTATAACATCTCATAACCAATTGAATACCAAGCATTAGATTACTGAGGCCAGGGTCTGTGAAAAATGTGTATTATAATAAAATCAAACTGTATTCAGGGATTACAGTAAATCTCTAGAATGCAGGAAAAAGGAGTGAGCAGGATTTCCTTTGTAATCAATTGTGGGCTGTGTTATGCCTGATTTCACCATTTCATAGAGGAAACCAGGTCAGTATTGATAATGCGCTCTGTCCTGTCCAGTACTGGGAGGAATTGAAAAAAACCCCCAAAAACCTTGAAATCCTCAGGAAACTTGCTTTATCCATTAGTGCTTGCCACACTGATTTTTTTTGGTAGACTATTAGACTATAAATCACAAACTGTTCTTGTTGAGTGTGTGTGTGGTTTCATTTCAGATTTTTCATCCCCATGTCAAAGAGTTCCATTAGCTCTTATATTTACATTCTGTTTTCAACACTAAAAATCATGATTTTTAGAAATTTACAACATTTTAAGAAATTCCCCTTTTCACTAGTAGGTGCTTGACCATCTCTACTTTGTGGGTGTAATCATCAAGAGTCAAACTTTAAAAATTCATAAATTTCACTCCCCCATCTCTCTCCGTCATTCATGTACAACTTTACATGCATGCATTTTATCTTGAGAGCAGAATGTAAAACTGAAAGATATTACTTTTGTCCTGTTTTAGATTTGCAATGAAAAATATTTGATTTTTGTGGGCATTAAAAAAAAATCATTTTTATCCAGAGCTCGTCTTTAGCTCTCCATTGCAAATTCTCCGCTTGTGCGAATATTTTAGAGACAATTTTAGCAGAATTTCTTTAGTGCTGTATGTGCACGATACCAGCAATCTCAATTTATATTTCTAGTTCCTACTTTTGGAAAACTTTCTTATCCTTTATCAAATTTCCTCAAACTTATGATGATCTGATTCTCATTTTCCTGCTTTTGATAAAGCCCATTTGATATCAGACTGGGCTTCCCATTTATTAAGAGTAGTTGTTGTAGTGGTATTCTACAAGCCAATCTCCCTGATGAAACTTGTGGGACAGTTTGTTAATATAGTGACGTCATGCCCTGCGTGACGTGCCCCCCAGTCTGTGAAAATCAACAGCATTGTGCACCACTGGCAAAATAGTTATCATTTTGAGCATTTTGATTAGCAATCTTCCATCTATCTCTTCTAATTATCTTGTAGTCTATATAGCAGACCTAAAAGCTAGTATATCGTATTACACGTTTTTAAAACTGATAACTTTGTGGGATGTTGAATAAAATAAATACTGTATGCTGGATTTCACATATATCATAAAATGAATATGTTTCAAAGTTCTTAAACCAATCAGAATGTATACATTAATTCTACTTTGTGTTAATTGTAGTCTTTGTGTATACAAACTGTGTCTATAGTGACAGTACTACCAACATGAAATCTGTTTGGATTTCAGTTTGACTATTTAAGTATGGGACTCTGACAGATTTCCTTTGACTGTTTTGCATTTAGTATGATCCTTATTCTATGTACATGTACATACATTGAAGTGTCCATTCAATTCAGTGTGTTGTCTCTATTTGTATCTGTGTGTGCCTTCATATTAATGACCCTATAATGAATACTTTTAAAGCTTCTGCTATGTGTGGAGAAATAATCAAGTACACAGGGTATTCATAGGCCAGCTTAGGTCTTGGTTTCTAATCAGAGGGCTATCACAGATAGAACAGATAGAATAGCTGGACTAATGAACTTTGCATCTCATCATTATACATGTACATGTATCTTGTGCACAGCAGAAGGGCACGAATACATGTCGATGCATGGACAAGAGATGTAGGCCTACATTTAGATAAAGATATATATACAGTATTTCAAACTTCAAAAGTTATGACTATTATTTGACTTACATATAAACCTACATGTACGTAAAACATTTCATTCTGTACATTGTCCACATTGTTAACAATGATATCATTACTTCAGCAATCAAAACTAAACAGTTGAAAACAATATGACATAGATTGCATTCACACCCTTTTGACTTCTGTCATTCACACTATGATATACAAGATAAACTCTGCATGGCTACGTGCATGTATATGGTTGGTGTACTTTATACAATGCTGGGGTTCCAAACAGGCAAGCACTTTCTTCAGGAAATATTCATCAAATGAGATTAGTTGCAAGCCAGTTATAAAGAAAAAAATCATGTAGAGCCTTGGTCAATATGTAGGGATTATGGCAATTTAGATGATAGGTCTGTCAGAGGTATACTGTGTGGAGTCCTTTAAAGTATGTTTAATCCTTTCAAGACAATTGACCACATTGTGTGGTTTGGCTCAATAACTTTTAATTAAGAGCTCTAAAAAATATACCAGATGCATGAGTAGAAAGAGCAAAATTTTCTACACACACTATGTCCATTTTTATTGCATAACCATATTGCGTTTGATGCCAGGAATTTTAAAAACGAGAATAAACTTTGAGATCCTTAAATTGGCAACACATTGAGAGGTTCAAAATCATTGTTTTTCATCAAAATTGGCAATTTTTTCAACTTTTCGACAAAACTCTTAACCATATATATTATTTTAGAACACATTACACCTTATTAGAACCATGTAGCACTAAAAGAAAAATATTATTGTTGCCAATTTGAAGAACAAATTGTGATCAATGTAGGCCTTAAATAATTCCTGTCCTGAAAGGGTTAAAAAGTGAGATTGAGTATTAAAACTAATTTTTAAGGAAACTTCATGACTGGGGCATTACATGCAAAGGAGCATTATGCCATACATGTACATTGTACATGTATATATGTAGTAAGTCTTCATCTACTGTAGGTATTAATAGTTTACTAGATGCATTGAAGATGAAACACTATAAATTTGAAAATGATATTGTTTCTTCAGTATCAATGGATTTTTGTAACATTGCCATCAGTCCAATCACTGTCCCACTCCTGTTCCATCTTAGAACTCTTTTCTTTTGTCCACTCATTTTCCTTTTACGTTTTGATTTCTACATGTACATGTACATGCATACTTTTTCTTTCTCTTTTCATTTATTCTATCAAAATGTTACATGAATCTGTTTTCTTCCTACTCTCTCCATCTACCTGTATTATTGTTTTTCTTCACATATTTACCCTCTCTATCCCTTGTAAATTCACTTCTTATTCTGTATTTTTTCTGTTTACAGAGATAGCTCGAGACTACCTACATCATACCGGCAAGTATCAGGTGATTGGTGGGATTCTCTCCCCTGTCAATGATGGATACAAAAAAGCGGTAAGATAAACAGTTCAAATTCAAAGAGCGTTGTTTTGCATGTATACAAATGTACATAAACATGTATGTCTTGTGGGATATTGTGCTGTGCTTCCAGAAGAACTTTGTCTTGGGCTTGTATTGAAGGTTTCCACTGTATTTGATAAATGTGCATTGTTCAATGTTTGGACAATTTTTTAAAATGAAAAGCCTTTCAAAATATTACACAGTACCTCTGATATAGCCAAATGTACTATCTAATATTTTTGTGGTTTCCGGTGACATGATTTGCACAACATGACAACAAAATATCTGCTGAAAAAGCTACCTCTCACAGAATGCTGCCAAGTTGTTGAAAAGTTTTTCAAGTTCAAATGCAATAGCAAATTTGAGATGGTATCGTTAGTATAGAGCCAGAATGCATTAATTCATATTCCGTAAGATATATGTATTACCCTTTTGGATCTAGGTACATCTCATGTGTGCAGTTTGCGTATTCAAGCTCTGCAGAATGAAATCCCTTCCATTCAACACTTTTGTATCTTCCCTTTGGATTTTCTAAGATTAAATGCCTTAGGGGTTAAGTACATGTATTTGAAATGCTACCAGAAGTGTCATGCAAGTGTTGACTTTAGTGACTTTTCTGACCTGGTAGCAGGGAACGCTGCAAGGCCAAAAGGTTAATCACCTACATGTAAGTACATGTATATACATGACTTGTATCTGGAAATGATTGTGTGCCAACAGTGATGAAAGATACAGCACATGAAAAACATTCTAAATATTAGCCTAAGATGTGTGTATGTGTTTTAAGTGGAAACAAACGTTAAGAATTTTATAGCATTCATCTTATTGTGTATTTAAAACAAATTGCTATGGATATATGTTCATGTATAAACTGAAAACAAAAAAGCAAAATGTTATTTCATTGTGTTTCAATTTGTGCTTTTTTTTTAGAGAAGAAAATGGTTTCCCCATCTGTGTTTTAAACTCATTTGTTAGATATCTGTGTTGTGTTTAAATGTCAGAATTGCTCTGATGTACAGTGTATGCACAGGAGATGTAGCTCGTTCCTTTGTGGTAATTCTTCAAGTCCATACTTCAGTTTTGTTCAAATGCTTGCTTTTGGAATGGACAGATTTACATGGCTCTCAGAGAAGCACTTTGTATAGTCTACTGTCATTTTCATTATAGGATTCTAATAGCTATTTGTACTGATTCCAAATGGGTTCATCATCCTCTATCTTATGAAGATGTTAAAGTAGTCTGACGTAAATGAATTTATCTTCCAAGTCATTAAGGTGCGTCTTTAAATGTCAAGTACCTATTAGAGTAACCAATTAGTAGGTAGATTGGCTTCCCATTGATAGCATGTTAACTCATTCATCAATGTTGATTTGTGCTAAGTAACTTCGCTAATCCTCTGGTTATTGCAGAAACTGATCTGGGCCGGTATTCAGTAAGTAAATTAAGTAGCATTTGGCTTGGCTAAGTAAACTGGCTTAAAATATTCAGATCAAATCTTATTATTTTACTTTAGCAAGCCGACTTTAAGGCAAAATACTTACTAATATCCATTGTGACGTCCAAACTAATGCGCAATAAATGTGTCACATTACGTGCTCGCTTGTATTTGCTTGTGGGCAGCTTGTACTGCTCCGCGTATGTGTGAAAGCCACATACCTGCCAATTATAAGCGTGCACGTAATGTGACACATTTATTGCGCATTAGTTTGGTTTGGCTTAAGTAAATGGCCTAAGGCTGCTAGTGAGCTTTCTTATACCTATGGTTAAATACTTAGCAAAAAGATTCAAATGAATACCAAAGTTGCTTAAGTATTTTATCTCAGTGGGAAACTAAGTCAGGGTTCTTGTTAATAGCCGGTAACCGGCTATTTTTTCCGGCTGTAACGCCGATCGTAACCGGCTGTGGCCTCACAAAAAACCAAAAAAACAAAAAAAAAAAAATATATATATATATATATATATATATACATAAATATAAAATCAGTCTCGATTCAATTCAACAAGTCGCTATCTCAAATTTCAGTTTTCACAAGCTTCACAGCGGTGTTGTGAAAGCAGTCGTAAAGAAACGGGAAGAAACGGCTCTAAACACAGCCAATGCGCGAGAGATCGAGAAGGCAGAAGAAACGAAAATAAACTGACTCGACGAGGGCTAGCGCGCGCACTGAATAAGCATAAGCCGGGGTTGCGGGTAATACACGATGCTAGGCTAAAAAAAACCCAAAACAAATGAAGAGTCATATATCACCAAAACTGACAATAATCTAGGGGTCTATTAAGGTCCTGTTTATATGATCAAAGAGAATTTATCTACTGTTTTGTAAATCTAAATGCTACGACATATTTCTACAAATTAATTTTGATGTTAAAATCAACAGCCTAACTTCCGTATACATACATACAACCCACAAACAGGTTCATGCCGTGACACAAACCCGGCACAATTAAACCACGGTGGCAGCTTTACTCTCAATGAGGGCTCCCCAAAATTCAAGTCCATTGACCAAGCAAGGCTTCAAGACGTAACGCTTGTCAAAGTAAAGATTTGTGATCGTATTATTAATCACCATCAAAATGAAAGAAAACATCACAAAACACACAATAACAGTACAGATAAAGGCAAACTGGTACCTTGCTTTAGAAAATATTCCTAGCTAAATCCAAGAACTATCACAGAAGTTTGAAGAGTTTTGGCGCAAGGTTTTTCAACAAAATAATTGATCCCAAAACATATGAAGTTTCCCCCATTCCATACCCATGCAGAGGTAAGTTCGCTCCATAGGTTCGCTCCCCTGCTCCAGTGGCCCAGCGAGTTTGCACGTTCTGCTAAAATGAGAGAATAGTCTCTGCACATGGCTTCTGCATAAATTAATTTGCATACTAGCTCAACCAATGCGCATTGGTTGAGCTAGTATGCAAATTAATTTATGCAATAGCTATGTGCAGAGACGTTTCTCTCATTTTAGCAGAACTTGCAAACTCGCTGGGCAGCTGGAGCAGGGGAGCGAACCTACCTCTGCATGGGTATGAAATGAGGGAAACTTCAAATGTTTTGGGATCGATTATTTTGTTGAAAAACCTTACGCCATAGCTCTTCAAACATGAAACTTCTGTGATAGTTCTTGGATTTATCTAGAAATATTTTCTTAAGCAAGGTATCAGTTTACCTTTATCCGTATTGTTAATGTGTGTTTTGTGATGTTTTCTTTTATTTTGATGGTGATTAAGATACGATCACGATTCTGTACCGTATCTGTACTTTGATAAGGGCTTGTCACGTCTTTGCAGCAAGCCTTATTTTGGTCAACGACTCATATTCGAAGAGTTCCCCGACTTTGAAAATGTGTTAAAAAACAGGAAACAACCAATTAAAGTACAATTTTGTTTTACACTTTTCTAAATCATTTCTTTATGCTTTTGCCTCTAGATTTTGCCGTTTTGATAAGAACATGACTTGAATTTATCATTATTTTTTTATTTTTTATTTTTTGCTCAGGGGGTCGAAAATTGGGGGTGTGTTTAATTTAACAACAGCGGTTTGTACAACGTTATTTACGGTAATCCTAGCCTTTTCGTAACTCTGCAGTGTGGTAAATTTGATCATAATCATGAGAGTTCATTGTGTTCATTCACTTGTGCAAATCATATGACTGTAGGATATCAAAAATAGCTGCAGATATAAAAAAAAAATCATGCATTCACTTTCTGAACAACATTGATTTTAAATAAAATAACACCAATGTCATCTGAGCTGGCATTTTAAACCAGTTAAGTGTTGCCTTGTTCTTTATTTAAAAGAAGTAATTTCCTTGTACATGTAGGGTCTGGAAGATTGGAAGAATGGAAGATTTTACCTTACCAATTCTTGCAAAAGCTAGGGGCTCTAGGGGCACTGCCCCTGGACCCCGCTGGGGGCTTCACAGCCCCCAGACCCCTGTTGCTTTTTTGGAGTAACCGCCTGTGAATGATAAATTACCTGCTATCAGAAAAATTAGCAAGAACCCTGTAAGTAATACTCATATTTCGTACTTAAGTACTGAATAGAATAAGGGTCCAGGGCCCCGTTGCATAAAACTTACCATTAACGGTAACTTTGCCATCAATGGTAACTCCCATGGAAAGCTTGATTTTGATTGGCTGTTGAGTGATGTTACCATGGTAGTTACCATTGATAGCAGAGTTACCATTAATGGTAAGTTTTATGCAATGGGGCCCTGGACCCTGATTACCAGTTGATGCTGCAAATGTTGAAATCTTGCATGTAGCTTTATTTTAGGGAAAGGTAGAGGTATATATTTAGTGTTTAAAAAATATGTTGTTGTTCACAGGGCCTCTTTTTGGCCTTGGAGTTGTAAAAGTGTGATTTTCTCACAGTGATTTTTGTATTTTTAATTGTTTTTTACCAGAGCTCTTTTTCACTTTACCAGAGCTCTTTTGGTGCCTACCAGAGCTAAACCACTCATGCTCCTGTGTATTTTTTGCTGGTATTTAATCAGCACTAGTAGTATGTTACCTACATAATATGAAAAAAGTATTACCTCTCATACTCAAATTAATCTCTGTTTCTGTGTACATTTATTTCTATACTTATAGCCGCGAGTGTTATTCTGTTTTTTTTTATTAATTATTTTTCAAAACTAGAACCACTTATTATATATTCACTTTATCATACATGTATGTTTCATGTTTTAAAAGACAACTTGTTTCTATGTAGTTGAAGAAAGTTGAAATATGAAGATGGCTTTTTTCAGGGTACATGAGTTATCATGCAAATACCATTAACATCGCTTCTTGCACAAACTCTGTTAGCACTAAATAGACGATTTTTCTAAAAAAGGTGTTCCAGCCAACCCCACTTAACCTCACTCTACCCTATTCCTGCCATTAACCTTAACCTCAAGGGACTAAAGAGAGACGTACCTAACACTCTTAATACTAGTCTGTCATGTTTGTGGCGGTGATAGATATCCAGATCTATACATGTTGGAAGAGGTTGTTCGCTCTTTTTACCCAGTTGATCCCCAAAGTAACACGTTTGAAGCGATAGGTTCATTACGTTGACTTATAGCCTCCATCAAAATCTTGTCACTGTTGATGGAACGAAGATAGACTCTCCATTTACATGTAAACAAGTGTAGAGGTATAGTGAGAATGAGAGGCATACACAAGCCACCATAGAGTATATTTGTAGGTACATGTAGAACCATGTGGAACCTATCACATGGTACAGTGTAGATAAGTATTAACCAGAAACTTCTGCTTATTGTTAAAGGGCAAGCCAACCTTGGTAAAAATGATTTGTTTGAAAGCAGAAAAATAGGAAAAACAGGATGGTGAAAGTTTGAAAGAAATCGGACAAGGAATAAGAAAGTTATGGATGTTTGAAAAATGAGCTTACTACACCTATATGCGAATCTCAAAAAAGCGATTTGGTGAGTCGATTGCGACATGCTGGCGGACAGCTCTCCCATTTGTTGTACACAAAAATATCATTATTTTGCAGTTTTCTCGGAAGCGCCTTTACCCTTGGGGCAGTACTCAAAATAAATTGAAGATATATTGTTATACATGTAGGTCCCCATGAAAGAAAAAGATCCTACCGAGTAATACTTTTTTCAAAAAACTGCATTTTAGTCATTTTAAGTGTTGGAGCAAATGGGGCCCATTGTCCGCCACTACATCACGGTGACATTACATATTCGGCCAATTTAAAATTCCCATGTATAGTAATTACAGCTTTCAAGAATTCAAACTTTCTTATTGCTTGTTCGATTTCGTTCAAACTTTCACCAATCTGCTTCTCTAATTTTTCCTCTTTCTTTCAGAGCAACTTGCCATTAAGGTTAGATTTCCCTTTAATGATGGCTGTTTTAGAGGCAAATTGTTTTTGCTATTACCAAAAAAAAAAGAAAAAAATATATAGTTCATTCACTGGTACAATGTATTTCATGGCATGAAACCTTTGTGAATCTGCCCCAACTGCAAAATTTGAATTTCATGAAAGTTTCTTGCATGCGTACATGTAAGTATCCAGTTTTACACAAGTATCGATTCGCTTCGTAGTGTCTACTTAATGTACTTATCAAACATTGTTGACAGAATAGGAGTTGCATCTTCTATAGGTTACACCCTTACAGTGTACAGCAGATCAGCTTGAACAAGTTGCTTCTATGAACAGTTAAAATTGTAAGTGTAAAATATATAAATTCTGTACATCCTTGATATTTCAAAGTTTATGGTTTAAAAGGTTTATAAACATATTCACTAAAATTGTTTATCATGACATCCATTCATTAGAAGACGAAACAAGATTTACGTTCATCAAAATTTTCATTAATATGAAATTTGTAGCAGCGATGTAAAAGTGCGTTAGCACATCATTTTTGATAAACCTAACATCATTACATGTATCTAGATTGAGACCAATTGCAGGCATTGCTGCTAGAGCATTCAGTTGGAAAATACAGATTTGACACAGACGGCTCAATATTGCACAATGTTCAGACATTGCATCAATTATCTAGTCTGGCAAAATATGTCATTTAAATTTGTAGAAGAAAGAAGTTCAGTCTGATATAGTTTGCTAAACAAACATAGAAATATCCCCTTAACATTGAGTTACATGTAGTAAATACTGTGTTTCACAATTGCTTGTATTGTACTGTACTAACTGTAGTATTATTCTCTATTTGTATTATACTATAATTGTACCCGGTATGTCTAACCTACAAACAGGTATACAAGTATGTGTGTGTATACACAAACATACAATTTTGTACAGGTATACATAAACCTTTCTTTACCTACACTTTATATACATGAAGAAATAATGTAATAGTATGGTTCTCACATGTGCCAATTTTCATTGTTGTTATAGTGTCATGTGATATCATTTTAATGTTTTGTTAAATTATTCTAGTGTCATGTGTATTTTTTGCTAGTCATGGTCACTCAGTGGCCATTTAAACGTTTGACTCAGCACAAGTCATGTGATATCATTTTATTGCCTCATGACATCATTTAAGTGCCCTGTGTCATTTTATTGTTGTATGATATTATTCAAACAGACATTATTTCAATGAAGCTGTTTTATAAAAAAAAAGTAGGATAAAACAGAAAAGTATGACAAGAATCAAAATTAGATTCATTTACATGTAGTGAATGTTATAATTACTATATGATTTTTATCTATTTAAATTTTTTTTTTTACAGAGCCTTATTTCAAGCAAACATCGAATTGAGATGTGTAAAATGGCTTTGGAGAACTCTGATTGGTTGAAGATAGACACATGGGAGGCGGAGCAACCTAATTGGTTGACTACTGTGAAGGTATGTAGTAAGAAAAGAATCTGTTACATTTGTTTAGAATCATATTAAAGAGTTAGGCTTATATTCATAAAGATGGACTATTAAAGTGAAATCAGGGGAGCTTTTCATCAAGTGTTTTGTCGGTGATTTTTACAGATTAATTTGCTCTCAGCCAATCAGATGCAGGGATTTCAGTACATGTAGCTTATAACAGTTGTCGGTAAAAATCACTGACAAGACACTTGATGAAACGCTCCCCTGTTTTAACCTATGTAGTCTACTGATTTATGGAGCGCCAAGTGTCAAACTCTATTGTGTTCAAATTACTGTAATTATTTAACAATAGGAATAAACAAAATGCACCCAGTCATGAAATAAAAATGAGAAAGTGATTTCATGTTGACATGATTTTGTTTGTTCATTTAGTTATTGAATTATGTTAATGTGTACAGGATAAAGAGGTTGACACTTGGCACTCCATAAATCAGTGGATTAATGCTACCCAAGTAGCTAGGGATTACCGATAAACCTGAACTAAAGTTAGTATATTTTTATGGATACTGGCCAAAGTGTGAAACATGTGCAGTGGTGTTTGCAGGTACAAGTCATGACAAAATCTTTGGAAAGAATTTAAGGGATTATGAAAACAATTGTAGGAATACATGTAGATTTTGCAAGGTAAAGGGTTTCTCTATTTTATGTAACTAATTTGTATGTATCGTGGGTTATCTTTTGCTTTGATTGGATCTCTATAAAGATAATGATTTGACCATTAAAAATTAAAAACATGGAAGTTCATCTTTCATTCTGCTTACATGAGTGCTGTATTTTGAGTAAGCAATTTATCAAAGAACTTAATTTTCTTTGTCAGAATCAGTTAATTATATACATTATACTCTCTTGATGTTCACTGTAAATCCTTTCATTACCAACAATTACATGGAGCTTTAATCCTCAGTTTCATTCATGTTTCCATCCATAAATTACTTTGTGATATTGGAGGAGTTTTTTGCAGGATATTCAACAAGTTTTTGAATAGTTATATGATTATATTGGGGCGCATAATGTGATTTACGGCACTCTTTAAAGCCAGGTTCTATTTCAACTCAATTACTGTGTAATTTTGTAGGATTTACCTGTCTTAACTTCAGCTTGGATCATATCAAAAGAGATTAGGTATGAAATAGGAAATTGGTTTTATACCAAATGCTATTTACTGATGTACAGAGTACAATACACCCAGTTGAAATGAGATCAAGCATAGACTATTCAAACAAAATAGATTGGAAATTGTGTTTTGATGATGGCTTAAGGCTTAAGCCCTTGTTTTTTATTTTGTTGCTTCAGAAGAGATACCACATGATAAAAGGATTATTCAGGAAATATATTGTACAAGTTGATGTTAATAATGCAATTTTCGCAAAAGGGTGAGTAACCCCTAATTACAATAGAAATTTGATAGTTCTGGGATTACAAATTTGAAATGGCCAATTCTAATTGAAATTACCCAAATTATTTGTTATCTTTGAATTTTGTATTATTTTAAATTCTGATCAATGTATATTGAGTCAACTTATTGAAAGAATTGGCTATATTTTTATGATAGTATTTTGCCATCATACAATAATGATTTTTCTCTTACAAGCTCTTAATTTATGTTGCTGGATCTAACATAACACCATATTTGTAATGAATAAGTATGATTGTAAAGTACATAGGCAGTAAAATATCTTTTTCTAAAAATGGACAGGCTTATATTTTTTGTTTGTTAGAAATTCTTTTATAATTTTTCATTATAGCATTTATTTCTCCCCAATTATAAAACCAATATTTTTGTTACTTTGGAAATCTTCAGTAAGGATTTTTGAACACGTACATGTCATATTATCACTACAAAGGTTTATATTGCTTGGACCTGCGGGTTTCAATTTACAATTTATTTAATACATTAAAACTAAGAATCAATCATTATTTTCGTAATGTTGGCCAGTCAGGACTCACTAAAATGGAAATCCAAATGAATTTGTATAGCTCTTGTGCGATAACTTTAATGTACATGTTCATGTGCTATGGTTGATTTTCAACCAGATCCTGAACTAAATGAAGGCATATAACCTGCCAACGGTTATACATGTACATGTGTAACCAGTGAATGATATGTCAATTGAGAGATTCTGAAAAGGTGATCCCACAGTTGCTGCAGCAGAATTTACTGTGGCATTATTTCATCCAAGATATTGGCTTAGGTTGTGACTGGATTTTGTGGTAGGTTTAGGGTTAGCATATGGTTTGGTTCAGGATTGAAGTTGAGAATTAAGTTATTTTCAAAAATTTCCTGCAGAGCAATTTCCGCCGGAGCATGTATCGGACAATCTCCAGAGGAGTACCCATTTTGCTGTGGTCACCCAATGCCTGTGTACTTAGTGATCATTATATTCCAATTAACTTGAATGATAGGTAGATATGAAAGGACTTGACTATGGCTGTACAAGTCATGCTTTGTCGACGAAGCGCTCTGGCAGGAAGTTAAGCTGTCAGGCGGGGCAGCTTATCGGCTAATGAAGCCATTTAGAAATCTATTTCACTCAAGGAAATTGTTTATACCAGCCTTTCCATGATGCCTTTATGCTATATTTTAACAGGAAATTGAGGCACATGTACTTCTCTTCTATTTTAGTTAATAGATAATAATTTTAAAATAGCAAATTTAGTTAAAAGCTCATATTTATGCAACTATATGCCCCTCACTCTCCCTCCCTCTCTCTCTCTCTTCCTGTTTCTGTCTTTGTCTCTGTCTCACTCTCCATCTCTCCCTCCCTTCTTCACTCCCCCCCCCCCTCTCTCTCTCTCCCTTGCTCTTTACTTTGTTTTTTTCCCCCATGTTTTTCTCTTTATTTTCTTTGATGGTGTAAATGAATCTTTCAACCGTCCTGCACTTACCGGAAGTGGTCTGTAAGGATGATGTCTACCAAGGGATTACAATTAGTGAATTATATCCTCCTAGCCCAGCTTGCTAACCAAGCACCCATGATGCAATTCAGTTTTAACGCAGTACATGTATGAACTGCACAACATTCACTACACTACTTGTTTGTAGTTCAAGGAGTTTAAAGCCCCTTCATACTTCTTAATACAGAGTCTGAAACATTTTATTAATCTTTACCCATTCATTTCTGAAGACTGAAGAACAAGTTGGAAAATTTCTTTCAGATTTACATCATTTCAGGATGCAATAATTACATTTATTCTGCTAGCCCTCTTACTGAGTGCACCAAGAATTGAAGCCGAGACAGAGCAGGGAAAATGTCTGTTCCGGTTACACTACTTTGAGAATTTTGTAAAATTTTATTGTTGTTTGGGCAAGTCCTGTAAAGATCCAATTTCCCAGTCACACAATGCAAGTGTAAGATGATATGTGCATTTTACCTGATGCCCTTCTCAAATACCCCTCCCCTCCCTTTGAGCTATATAGATAGAATTTCCCTTTGTGGTTGGTTCTCAATTTATACAATCTGTCATTTAGATACAAACCTTTCCTTCAAATTCATGTGCAAAATAGCAATTCAATTACTGATAAGTAAGCCTAAATGATATGAATTTATTTTCCAATCCCATTTTAAATTAGAGTGGAAATTGAAGTGCCTGTTAAAGTCATCCACACAGACATATTTCATAGTATCTCTGTTTTATTGAAAATGTCACTGCATATATTTCTGAATGCTTTTTCAATCAATAATGATTATTCTGTATTCTGGTCAATGTTTAGTAATGTTGCATTCATTTCACTGGAAACACTCTTCATGAATATTAATATTTATTCCTGGTCTTGCTTGAGATGATAGGAGTATGATGCAAAAAAAAAAAAAAATTGTTTCCCTTCACAGGCTTACAACTCATGTACATCTTGAATAACATGCTGTTTTCACCAGCAGTGACCAGCCATGAATTAGGTCAATTCAAGCCTTCCGTGGCTCTAGCATCCCTTTAATTCATCCTGGATACACGCTAGTCCTTTGGCATTCTTAACATCCCACGCACCGATGATAGGCTTTTAGCATCCTTGGTCGGGATGCTGGTGGCAGCAAGAGGAGGAGCATGTATTTATAGTGGGAGGCGAGTGAGCGAGAGCGTGCAGAGGTGTAGATTTTCCTCTGAAAACAAATTATGGTTTGCAAAGAGCGTGTTCCACAAAAGGGGGGATGGCGCCTGCTGGCCGTGAGATTTCTCGTTAGCGATGGTGCTTTAAAGGAAAATAAATTGTTGACAAAATTTGACCTCCGTGTGATGACGAAGCGTCATTGAATATCCTTGCCCGGTATTGAGTGACAGCATGATTGTCTTGATGTGTTAAGATAGGATATTATGGATTAAGAATCACGAGCTACTATATGCATTTTGGGTTTTATTTTGCCGTGGATGTTGCCCTGTTTCTGAAATTGATATCTCTTGCTTCTGTGTGTGGGATGATACATTCTTACTCCAATTAGATAAATGAATTAGAATGATGAAGGTGAAGGGGCCCCCTTGGGATTCTGGTAATGTGAAATGCATGTGCAGTTAAAAAATCTAGATTTTTTAAAGAAAGCCAGAGAAACCAACAGATATAGCAGTGAAAAGAAAAGTTGAGGTTATTTTTCTGTAGAAAGGTTTGGACAAGTGAAACTGAATCAACAAAAACACATTTTCACCAAACCCATGATACTGACCACTTCTTTGTATTTCCTTGTAATAAGATGATTTGACCACAGCATTTAATTTTTTGAGCTTCCTAAGTTTCTTGCCAAGAAAATGGCTGTTAACTATTCATGAAAGTTTCCAGGTTAAGGGAGCTTCTGGTTCAAGAATGTTCTATGGAGTATTTCAACATCTACTGCTGATAAGTAACAAAGCAGCTTCAGTAACTGAGATGTAACTCTTCATCTCATCATAAAGTCCATAGAGGGAACAACCATCCATGGGTGCACTTTTAATGGTATTGCTTTTATTTATTAAGATAATAGATGCCCAGCTAGTTGCCCTCTTTGTAGCAATAGATACATCTACTGTCCTTGGAGAGATTACATGTTTTCAATGTTCTATAAATAATCCCTATCCGTAGGGATCCAATTCTCATTTGTAGAGGAAATGGACAAGATCCATCTATGCGTCTGTCGTGACACAGGTCTTGCGCAGTGGCATCCGCTGATCCCTCCTAGATCTAACGCTGACATGTTATCATTCAACGATGGTATTTTGGTTATTTGCATCCATAGGCTTCCTGAGATTCCCTGCATGTGTGTAATATCCTGCCCGTTGGTGCTTAAAGGGATTATGTGGTCAGTGAAAGGACGGCAGATATCCAGAGATAAATATAATTTATGAATTGATAATTTATAGAACAAAATCTATTAATGCTTTTACTTTGAAGTGATTGTGACATAGAGTCAGTGGCCAGGATTTTTGTAGCCAAGGGGAACTAGTCTGAAAAATCTTTCTGAGGAATGTTTCAACATCTACTACAGATAAGCCATAAAGTAGCAATGGTAACTATTTGGGTTTTACCTTGCCTCCCTTGCCTTCCAGCCCCCCAGACAGCCAATGAGAGTGTAGGCCTTTTATTTTATCATCTGTTTGAAGCCAGATGGACATTAACTCATATACTCTAACACAGAGTTAACTCCCTTCTTGCTCTGAACAGACATTATATCATATTTCTGACATAATAACTAAGAAAGTTGGAAAGAAAAAAGGATCATGTCATTAATCAGTCTAAATTGGACAAGTTCAAATGATAACTACAGTGTAACAGACAGTATGTATGTATCATACCTACATGTACATGCACCCATATTTTGAAAAAGATCCATTCCCTGTATTTCTAAGAGCTTGTTTCTCTCCATTTCCCTTTTACCTCTTTCAAGAGTAATCACTTTCAGGGTGAATATTGTGCCCTTAATTTCATGTTTGTTACAAAGATCCACATGAAGCCAAGATGTGATCCTTGCAAATTGCTCACACCTGTCTGGAATTACGGATATGACAAATATATAACAGCTACTGATAATGTTTATTAATGGGTAGAATCAAGGCCATTTAGGATCTAGGCTATTCCATTGGGATATTGAAAAGCTTTCACTGCAGTTTTATTGGAGACATTATTTTCAACAATAGATTCAAATGTCAGGGATTATGAAATGTTTTCATTGTACTTTCAAATGAAAGGTATATTCTTTGAAATTGGACATATATTTCTTTTTGCATGCTCAGTATAACTTTCAAAGAAATGTTGCTCTTGGGAAACATTTAAATGGTAATCTGTAATCCCTTATTTTCCCAGCCTTTTCCTAGCCCTTTTTGTTGTAAATGTTAAGTGTAACTTTCTTTTCTTGTCTCTCTTCTTTGTGCCAGAAGTATGTAACTTTGATTTTCCAGATGATCTACAGAACACTCTTTTATCAAATGTATACCAGTATGTATATTTTTTCATCATGCAATTTTCTGACATGTGTGAAGGGATTTTAAAGATCCTAGTTCTTGTGAAAAGACCTCCTTAAACTTCTTAAAGTGATCCATTTTGAACTGCTCCATCTTTGAACCGCTCCATCTATGAACCACTCACATACATTCTCTTTTACTGTTGCTTCAAGCTTTCAGTTCATGTGCATTATGGATAGTAAACTGAAATTTGCAGGAACTAAAAATAGTTTTTGTCATCATCATTTTTTTTCTTGCATGACACTCTGTCATTCATTTTGCTGTAAAAATGTAGTCAGTGGAAATCATTGATTGGTATTAGATTGCAACGAACATAGTCTCCAGACAATAAATTTCATCTGAGACATCTTTCTTGTTACTCATTCATGTTGATGATAGATAGGCCACTTACTTTCTTACATGATCAGTCTGGTCGATCTCCTCGTGAGATATTATATGGACATACTTGGCCTATCCTCCCACGCCTGTTTACCCCTACTCAGCATACACACATTGGCAGCTCCGTTATTTACGCATTTCTTTATAAACATCCTATGTCACGAAGATATGTGACGGTGTCGTGGGCTGCTTACTCCTCTTTTCTGGAAGAAGTTTCACCCTGTCACTTCACATAATGTATGGGAGTCTGAGCTTTGCTCAGTGCGGAAAGTATCCGCTTTTTGTGATTTAGCTTTTTCATTTATTGGATATTACTCTGTATTCACGTCACGATTGATTCACTTCCGACGTTGAGTCAGTTCCCTTTTTTATTAGATACCTGTCTGGTATCATTTAAGCCTCATCTTCCTCTTCTCTATCTTGCTCTGCCTTTCTCTCTTTCTCTCACTTTGTGTCCATTTCTCGATATTTTTGTTGAATTTCCCATTTGAGATTGTTTCTGTAGTCTTTGTTTCATCTCCTAAATCCATCTATCTGTGTTTCTTATCTTGTGCTGCTTGTTTTTCTTTCTATCTCTCTGTTTCTAGCTTACCTGTCTAACTGGCTTTCTCCCTTTCTGTCACCCTCTGTTTTACATGTACATCCTCAACCGTTCCCCCACCTTTCTGGTTTTTTTTTTCTCATCTCTTTCTCTCTCTTGCTTTCCTTCATCTCCCCTTGCTCTCTCTCTCTCTCTCTCTCTCTCTCTCTCTCGCTCTGCCCTTTCTTTCTCTTCCTTCCCCTCTTTATGTAAGCCTCTGTCTCAACCCCAAGACCACATTTTAGCATCATGTTGAACTGTTCCACATGGTACCATTACAGGTTGATGAGTGCTTCTATACCAGAGTAAAGTGGAGTCATTTTCAGCCAATCTTTGTGTAGAATAACAGCTACATGTAAATTGTTCTAAGTAATGAGAAGCTTCTCTCTTCCCCTCATCCATTCATCAGACTCTCTGGGGTCATTAATACTTAGTACCTATCATTAATCACAATCATACTCTACTAATGAACTGGAGCTTCCTCCTTTGAGAGGCCTTCTGGTCCTCCTGGGTTGTAAAAACATTGATGCAACATTAGCTATGTTCATACGGGACTTGTGGTTTCAAAACTTTAAGTTAACGAAACAACGACTCACTAACTACGACAAGGGTTCACATGGGCTTGAAACAACAATACTCATTGTTCTGAAACTACAAGCTGAGCGATAGTTGTTGTTAACCAGAACTAGATACTATGAGCTTGCGAAACTTAAAGTTTATTCTTTCCACATGGTCCGAAACTGTGACGCGAGCTCGCTTGTGGTTCTAGAACTACAAATCCGTTCGTAAGGTCTGAAACTACAAATTAACTTAAAGTTTTGAAACTAAAAGTGAAGCTTAAAGTTTAGCTCCCTTCATGTGAACCTGACTATTAAGAGGTAGTTTATTCTTGGAAGTTGTAAAAAACATTGACACAATTGAGAGTGCAAGAATCATTCTTGTGTAGAGTCACAGATAAATGGTTCTGAGTTATGAGAGGCTTCTGTTTTCTCCTCATTCATTAGACTCTCTGGGTTGTTAATACTTGTGCCTGTCATTAATCACAATCATACTCTACTAATGAGCTCTAACCTGTGTCATCATGGAGAAGTAAATGTATCTTTTGGAGTTCTTCATACTTGTTTTGTCCTTCAGGTTGTAAAGACATTGACACAGAACTACATGTACATCGCTGGAATCATTCTTGTGTAGAATCACAGCTAAATTGTTCAAAAGTACATGTAATGAGTAACTTCTCCTCTCCTATTTATTAGACTCTGTGGGTCATTGATACATTTAAGTATCTTTAATCACAATCATACTCTACTCTTGAGCTCTACCTCTGTCATGGAGAGACCATTTTATTATTCTGGGTTGTAAAGGCATTGATGGACATCAGCGGGGCGTAACGCGTTTCATCAAGTGTCTTGGGTCGGTGATTTTTCCCGACAAATTTGCTCTCAGCCAATCAGATGCAAGGATTTCAGTAGCTTATCACAGTTATTGCATCTTGTCAATGATGACAAGTTTTATGAAACAGGGCCCAGTTTGTGAAGACATTCACATGACCACATTGTCTGAATCATCCAACTTGAAAGTTTTGAGTCAGACAACATTTGAGTCAGACAACATTTACTAGTCTGTGATGTCATAGGATGATCCAAAATAGTACATTTCGGGACATATAGGGTAGATGAAACTGAAAAATTGTAATGAAAATTCTCTATACTCCGGGGTTGTAAAGGCATTGATGCAACATCAGTTGTATTCTCTTTCAGGTTGTGAAGACATTGACATGACCGCATTGTCTGAATCATCCAACATGAAAGTTTTGAGTCAGACAACATTTACTAGTCTGTGATGTCATAGGATGATCCAAAATAGTACATTTCATGACATGTACAATGTAGGGTAGATGAAACTGAAAAATTGTGATGAAAATTCTTTATACTCTCCTTTGATTACTTGTATCTCATTCATAAACTTTTGTCAGTTTTTGTCCTTGCAACACCTTGTTATAAATTTATTTTAAAACACTATATTTCACAAATATTTTTTGAAAGAGAATCCACCAATAAATATGACATTGCCAAGTTTTGTTAGAATGGAAATGAAAAATGAAGAATACAGAGCTTATTCAGTCATGAATTACAGTCATGGCATAGCTGCATCATGGTGGATAGAGTGATCTTGAACCAGTTCTTTATTAATACCTTTAATAATCCTCACCTCACTGTAAAGAGAAGGTAGGGAGTAATGTAGGTCTTATTCCTCTGCAAATGAAATGATGCAGAGTGTTTGATTTATTTTTAATATTCATTTTTTTTTAGAAGAAAATTAATATTCCAGTCTGTTCCATGAGTTTATAGGCTATTATTTGTAAGCAGGCAAATCCAATCATGTATAATTAGACTGTCTACTCTCTTCCAGGGAAAACTAGATTCTGCAGTCTGAAGACTATCAAGCACTGTCGGTCTCAAGAACACGAAATTGACCTTTTGTTTAGGAGACCCTGCGTGTTTTCATTTACCAATCAGGCTTAATATTTGCACGTTCACGTAAGACAGTGCTGCTGGAATAGTCCCATGCATACTCTTTCATATTTATTTTTGGTCTGTGGCTGGAGTGTTGTGAAAACAAGTCACGTCAAATATAATTGCGGCTATTTTCATTCCTGTCAGTTTTCTCCCAATTTCAGTGATGATTATTTTGCCTCCTGACAGAATGAAAATTATTTCCATACGATTACTGGTGCTTTATTAATCGCTGTACATGTTTTAATGATATTTCTAATTATTGAATTTAAAATAATTTTTAAAAAAAAATTGGAATTTCTCTGTAATGCTTCACAAGGATGGTACTTCTAATGAAAAAAAAAAAATTGATTTCAATTCTATTAATTAAAGAACATGCACAGGCTACAAACACGATTCTGCATATTTAACTGAATTTTACAACTGTTTTACAAATATAATTATTTTTTACAAACACCTTGTTTGTAAAAAATAACTATATTTTGAGAAATAAAAGTAGCACTGAATATATTAAAAGCAGTGGCCCTAATTGGTTAAATTATTCAATATATGCATGTTTATGTATCCATTACAAAAAACCTTATGATAATGTAAATTTATGATATTTTATGATTTTTCTGCCGTATGTAATTTATTTCATGCAGGACCAATAGAATGTGAATATGGATATGAATGAAAATTTGAAGAAAAAAAAAAATTATACTTGAAAAGAAACAACAAAACAAACAAATCCAATTGCTAAAATCTTACTTTCCCCCCAATACAGGTTCTGACGCACTTTGATAATGAGTTCAATAGCAACAAAGTCAACAATAATCCTGAACCCGAGTTACCCCTCCCACCCCGATGTCTGGCCACTAGAAGGGGGACCAAGAGAAGGCGTAACCTCCGGAAGAATGAGCCACCTGTTTCAAATGGTATGTTTCATGCTCAAGCTTTTTCATGCAAGACCTTAATGGGAAACTCCTTTGCATTTTCTGCTCATACATGAATAAAATTACCTTAGAATACTAGGCTGCTATCATGTAAATGAAAGCAAATGGCCTGCATTCATATATTTCCTTTTCGAATCCATGCTGCAAAACTAACATTTTGTACTTACAAGTTATAGCCACTAAAATTATGTGATCCCTATAAATTTGTCCTCTTTTCCAATATGATTCTGTTCTTTAGTCTTGTATGTTTACAAAAGAAATAATGTAATAAATGCTTCTCCCTTTCCATCTACTCCAATAATTCACTCCATATATTTTTGTCGAAAATATAATGCAGATATATACAGAAGTTTGAATTAATATCTTTAAGAATAAAATTATTATTATCTGTAGATATGAAATATATTCATTTAATTCAGTGTAAAGTTTACTTCTTGTTAAAAAGTGAAGTAAACTTAACAAGAAGTAAACTTTTCCATGTAATCTTCTTGCAGGTACATATAATAAGCTATTTATAGAACTAGAAAAGAGAAAGAGAAAGCGAGGAGAAGGTAAAATACAACCCTAGCCTTTGAGCAATGCTGAAATCCACTTGTTTGCCGTGTTCTAGCACATTTTGATGCATGGTTGATGAGATAAGTTTCCCCACTCAACACTAATGAAATACCAGACATATACTACCTTAATGATTACAGGGCCCCAGCTGATGATGCATTTTTGCTTTGGGGGATTGATGCATTTAGAGGTTCATCAGATACATGTTCTAATTTTTTTTACTTTGCCATTAGGATAAAAGGGAAGGGATAAACAAGCTCCACCCACCATGAGTGTTAGCTATTACATGATTAAACTCAATGATCCAGAGAGAAAGATGGATATATCAGACAGGGATTTGAAGAATAAAGAGAATATAAGGAAGAAACATGGTGAAGTTGAAAGTTGATCTTGTGACATTAGAAATTACATGTACAGCATGTACTTGGATGCTAGTAAATTTAAAGCTGTATAAGAGATCTGGGTGCCGTTGCATAAAACTTGCTATTATAGTAACTTTGCTATTATAGTAACTTTGCTATTATAGTAACTTTTCATGGAATACTGGATTTTGATTGGCTCTTGAGCAACGTTACCATGGTAGTTACCATTGATGGCAAAGTTACTATAATAGTAAGTGCAATGGCACCCAGATGTGCAAATTTGTCAGAAATGTATTATTCTGTTGAAGTTATTTCAGTTATGAACGTGTTGAGGTTCACACCCCCTTACATGTGGTGAATGCATGCATCATAAGAAGTGCATATTGCAAACATGTTTCCTTTTTCTTGAGTCTTTTCTGAAAAGAGCTTTTTCTTTCAGAACTCCAGATAACTGTCTAAATCGGCAACTGTGACATTAACACGCTGCCATTAAATGTAGTCGCTTTGTAATAGTCAGATGTTATTACTGGAATTTCATTGATACCCAGAACCCTTACCAGAATTTAGAACATTTGACAACTATCAGGGTTCTGTCAGATCTCACCAAACACAATATACATGCAGGTGATCATTGTTTCATGCGTTTTGAAGGAAAACTCTTCCTTTGTATTCAAAGGTCGTTATTCCAGATAATCCATAATTGGAAGGGCATGATATCCTTGGAGAATCACTGTCCCGTTTCATTTCCCAACCTTGTTTTGGCCTCTATACCAGAGTAACCTGTTGGTTTAATGGAACGAAAGTGGGACGGGAATTAGTGAAGCAACAAACGATTGCCTTCGAGCATTTCGGAATGTCACCCCCATTTACTTTCACCTTTGTTTCACGCTAATGCGTCAACAAGTTATACTCAGAATCGAGCAAACTGTTCCCATTAATCAAGCCTCCCATTCATTTCCCTTACTTTTTTCGTGGCGGTACATCACTAAAACCACATTTCCTCACTAAAAACACATTACCTCAGAAAAAGGTATTACTAGTGCTTTTAGGTCGGAAATGGAATGCAAATAGTCAGACTACATTTGCAAAAAGCTAGCGGCAAAGCCATTTTGTAAATACATGACCTTTCCTTTTTGCAAAAGATAAATTTAGTGGGATTTTGTTACACGTGTTTGATATTCTGAGATGTGACAGGCAGACAATTTTGCAAGAATATGAACTTGCTTGACATATCATATACATTCATTTTTACAACCTACTTGTGCAAGAATACAAAGTTTTAAATTCAAAAGTGGTAGTCCAATGAAACTCTAGATTCCTATGTGAACTTAACTTCTTGACTTCATCACCAATGATAAATTTCAGAGGCAATTTGCTGATATTGATTATTTCTTTGATTCAATTTGGTTTCAATATAAGCACATGCGTAAAATCTATCAAAGGACATCTGCCAGTTGCCCTTTCCACCTTCCTCTGTACCCCCCCCCCCCCGAAATAAAAATTGTGTAAATAACATAATGAAAAAGATTGGTCGCACAAAACTCTTTTCAACATGTTCCTTGATATTTCCTGGGGAGGGGGAGTTTGATGACAAAGAGTAAAATTAATCACAATATCCACTTTATTAAAATTACCACTTTGATTTTATAAATGGTTTTCCAATTTATTACATACTTCACCAAAAGGATAAAAGGGGATTTCTCATGTTATTGAAAATTGTAGAATTCTTGATGACATATATGCTTATGTTATTTGCCTGTTGAGTAGCAATTTTTCCCAATTCTATTATCTTCAGAGTCCTTGGTGTTGTTGTTGTTTCTCAGTTTCATGAACATCTTTTTAGTTGAGCAAATGGTCAAAATATATTTCTGTGTATAGTGAATGAAAATATCCATTTTGAATACAAGATGTAATGTCCTGCTCTTTATTGAAACTTTTTGAAAGCCTCTTGGTGGGGTAACTAAAAACACTGGAGTAGAATATTATTTCCACAAAGTGGGTGAACATGATCCATCTTCTGGCATATCACATGTGGATGTGCCTCAGAATACGATTGATTTTCTTGCGAGGGGTTGGAAGGTTCACCATACGTCTCTCTCTTGTGGTGCTATCCCATATATTATGATTCCTTCAAACTCAGAGACCATAGCGGATCGATCGATTGTTGGTGCGTCGTGAGGTCTGAGGTTTCCAACGTCTTTTAATGAAGCCTTGTGGAGCAGGAAGGGTCCCCAATGGAAGAATAAATTAATTGAATAATTTGAATTGATTTTTGCTTTTCGTTTGTGAGTGTCCTTTGTGTGTTTATTGATAGAGTTGTTGTGATAATGTGGGAGGGAGGGGTTCCTTCAAGTTGATTGAATTTTGTCAGGATAAACAAAAGATGAGCCAAATCTGGAGAAGGAATTTTTATTGGTCTGTTTACATCACTATAAAAACAATTTCCCCCAATAATCTAATTTGTGATTTCATACATTAAAGTAATTGATTTAGGACTCAGATGTTGTTTTAAAAGGAGGCTGAAAGGAACTATAATATTCATATATGCGCATTGTGCAAGTTCCCTTACTAGATATTTGTATCACAGCAGCTTATGTGCAGTCATGCAAGTATTTTAGATTTCTGAAATGTACATGTAAAGTACAGAATTATAGGCTGAGTCTGTATGGCATTTTCCACAACAAAAAACCTTTTGCTCCAGTATGACATCAGTAACGATTGCATAATCATGAAACTGAGATTGTTATACTCGCATTAAAGTACATTGTCAGGGAAATTTATGAACTAATTTAGATCAAGTGATTGACCCTCTTTTATAGATAATCATAATTTAGATGGGGGAAAAATATTGCGATGGAAAATCTAATTTACTTGCTGCACAATCTAACAATACATGCGGTGACACTTTGTACCCTAAGGGGAGAAAGCATGTGCTGTAATTACAGAGCTAACATGCTGATAGTACGTGGCCCTCGATAGGAGCTCAATTTACTCAACATTCGAACCCAATTTGAGCCTCTGCTCGCCCCAAAGTGGAGTGTGCCGAGTTGGGTCAATTGCGACGTCATATTCACCGACACCACATAATTTGGAAAGCGTATTTGCAGTGATCTACTTGTAAACAGCAAGGAGATCCCTTTCTCTTGCCTTTCTTGTTTGTAGAATGAGACACTTGATGTGAGGAAGTCAGGGGATAAAGGCCTGGGGAAAACAACATCTTTCTTTTCTTAAATAGTACTTAATAATGTGATGAAATATTCAATTCAATTCATTTATTCAATACTCCATAAAAATAGAAAGTACATTTGTACAGCATATATAAAACAATAAAATACAATCAAGTGAGGATATACAGTACAATAATACACAGGAATACAAAATAAATACAATGAACATATATAAACAATATGAAAGTATTAGGACCTAGGCAGGAAGGCAGTGCCTTATATAAAGCTTAAGTCCAAAGGAGAAAAAAAAATAGGTTCTTGAAAAATAAACATTCAAACAAATATAGGACACACACAGACACAAGCACACATGCACATACAATATATAATTACTTATCGTTATCGTATTATTTATCATATTATTATCATATATTTCTACAGGAAACGATTAACAAAGAAAGAGAGCTCATGAAAAGCAAAACATGGGAAGAATTGTATTGGATAGGGAATAAAAAAAAGGTCAAATTGAGTGGAGTTGTTTATGACAATTTATATACATGAAGATTGAAATGTTTTCTCAATGAACCGGGAGATAGTACAAATTACCACAAACTATCACCAATGCTGTTTTCATTTTATCAATATGTATGCACATTCTATAATGCCATGCTTTCAGTTCACTCACTATTCTTAAGATAAGCTCTCTTTGAAAACTTAATTTTCCACTGAAGGAAAAAGGGTGTAAAAAAATATTTACTGGATGATGTTTCCGTATTGCATGTATATAATTCCCATGACCAGTCAGCAGTGACATTCTACGTGCAGTTCTGCCCATTCAGCCTAACTAATCTGAAATTTCATTAAACTGCCAGCTTGGTGGGAAATAAATTTGAGTTGCAATCCACTTTCATTTTGAGCAGGAATATAGAACGGATGGGTGAGATAGATTCCTTGTGTATTAGTATGTCAACAATCAAGCTTGCTGAAAGAGAAATTCAAATGTAAATTCATGAAATAAATCTGTCCCCATTGAACTCTTTTGGAAATAGGCAATTATTAGCTTTCATAATGTTATTCTGTCAAGGTACATGTATATTATTGATTGAATGTTTTACATTTTCTTATATGTCAGTTTGACAAATGAAATCAAACTAACAGATTTTAAATCAAGTACTGTATACGCCATATATTTCCCGGGGGTTTTAGTTTCGCGAATTTCGCGAATCGCGAGTGGGTCGCGAATTTAACAACACGCCAAAATATTGCCAACATAAGAAGTCGGATGAATTTGTTGTCTCCTGGTCAGAAATTCACCACTTCGCTTTGCAAAAGTACATCATCACCGCTGTTTGTAGATTTGAGAATTTTCCGACCGCGAATTCAACCACTCGCGAAATAGTCTGGTTAGTCCTATTCGCGAAAATTTATGGCCGTGAAATTTATGGCTTATACAGTATGTTCCATGAAGATGTTTGAATAGATATAACACATACACTGAAATACACTGTAGATGGTATTTGATTTCACATTGAGATTATGTTGTCCATGCAATGCACATCAAATTTCTATAAAGTTTGTAGATGTCAGACAATATAGATGGCTGAAATCTTGGTATAGGTATCGATCATAGGCAAGTGCTGTGTGTGAGTCTGTGTCTGTGAGATAATGTTAGTGTTGTTTTTTTTTATCACACTACAGTACAAAGATTGCATCTTTTATTCTGCGTCATTTAGTCCCCCCCCCCAAAAAAAAAAAAAAAAAAAAGAAAAAAGAAAAGAAAGAAAGAAAAAAAAAATAAAGATTCTTACTTGACAAGCATGCTGGGATACACTGTACATGTGCATAGAGCATATCCTTACCATCCACAACCCCCTTCCCTTAACTCATCATCTGTAAGTATGCAGAAGTAGCAATTCTATTTTTTATCATACTTCAAATAAAATGTCTATTTCAGGAATAGTAAAAAATTGCAACCTTGATTCTGTGCTATCCAGTCAAGCCAACAAAATTAAGATTCCATTAGATGGCCAGGCTGGGATACAATGCATATATAGACCATGTCCCCCATCCCCTGCCACTGTGGGATACAATTTGACATGTTCATCCCCCCCCCCCTCCACCCTGGGTAACTCCTTAGTCCTTAATGTAAGTATGCAGAAGCAGCAGGTGGGGCTTTAATTCCGCCATCCATTGCCGTCCAATCAATCGTGGGTCCCACTTCTTCTTTCCTGCTGCGCAGACGATAACAAGCAACCCAGAGTAACAGACTGGTCACATGACCTCATCATGTGATTAGACTGCAGAGTTATATAGTGAATCTTAACATACTTAAAGTTAATTTCTAGACATTGGAAATATTGAATACCTATATTAAGGTTTTAAATGTCATTTTCCAAGAATTAATTTGTGGAAATTCTGTATTCCTTGAAGCAAAGAGATCACATCTCAGAAGAATACATATTTCTAATTCATTCATTTTCCCGTCATAATTAATCCAGGGCATATCGTCTGTTGTGAACCAGAATGGTGATAATACCTTTTTGACTTTCAGCAGCCGATAGGGCTGATGATATCACTGTTAATGAATATTTAAATATCTTTCAATTCTTTGTATAATTACTACATGTATTTCTATTACTATTTGCTATGTTATTATGTATGTTATTTTTTTTTAGCTGTAATAGCGCTCTGATCAGTTTTATGGAAAAGCGCTTAATAAGAAACAATTATTATTATTATTATTATTATCAGTTTTATGTTTATGTTTATAACATTTTTAAGAGCTCATATTTAAAAGCAGATTATTGTGAGTAAAGGAAAGCAATCCTTGAGAGAATAACTCAAAGTGGCTAGTCCACTGGATTGTAAAGACATATACTATACTGGGTTTGAATGCTTGCATGGAATCCAAACTTTTATAGTAATATGATGGTACATACATGTAGTTTGATAATGACTTTGTGCGATATTCAACCCTCAATAGTCAGGTTCACACGAAGGGAGCTAAACTTTAAGTTTCACTTGTAGTTTAAGTTATCTTGTAGTTTCAGACCATATGAACGGACTCATAGTTTCAAAACTAAGTTTACTTGTAGCAAGCTTGTGATTAATGCCAAAACCACGAGCAGTGGGGGTCCTCATAGTTATGGACCATGTAGACAGAATAAACTTTAAAGTTGTAGCAATCTCATTGTTAACGAATAACCTCTCTGCTCATGTTAAATGACTAACGCTCGACTTGTAGTCTCAGAACAACAAGCATCATTTTTCGGGTAAGTGTGAACCCTCGTCGTTGTTAGTGACTAGTTGTTTCGTTCACTTCAAGTTTCGATTCTACAAATCCTGTATGAACATAGCTTTTAATAGCATCTTGATGGAATATTCTTGGAACGTACTAAAAAACAATCCCCTTGGGCTCCAACTTGTCATCTCACCACAGTTATGCAATTTATTGATGGCCATTCGACAGTGACAACGTGAGCCTCCCATCATCACATGCATAATTAAAATGGTCATTTCAACTAGATAGCCTTTGGTCTGGGGAAGGATCACTGGTAACTCAAGCACCTATCATCACCTTGGCCTAGAGATGGAATTCCAGACATGGTCATCCACTGGATCATAAATTTATTACCATCAAAATAAATTATAGTTCTTTTATTAATGTCTTCTTGTACATGGCAGGTTCTCGCTAAACTCTTGCTTATTCTTGAAGTAGGAGGAAATTGTATCTTGAATAGGTGGAAAATAGCAATATGCATTACAATGTATGCTGATCTGTCAGGGTTATTGGTGAAACTGGAAGTATGTACTGAACATCAAAATATGAGCTCCAACAAGAAATTAGTTCATTAATGACAACAGAAGTAATGCAAATTGCTTTGGGGTTACAGTATTCAAATCTGTGCGTGTCTTTCAGAAATTTTGTATAGAAATACTCTAATGATTGTACATAATAACATTATTTTGGGTTGCCTCATTTGTGGCAATAATGAATAATAATTAATTCAATAATAATGAATTATATGTACCCTCTTGCACATGTGGCAGCCAGCCCTAAATAAGACTCTTGAGAGAGCTAGAGGGAGGGAAGGATATGGAATCATATATGTTGTACAGTCTGTAGTTGTAGCTGTAGCGACATCAGATTAATTTGTGATTCCCTCTACAGTTTCTGTACAGCCCTATGTTATCTAACCTAGATGTTAAAGTCACAATTTTGATATGTAAGAAGTTTTGTGAGCTGCAATTGACAGATAGATTCCTTGCTCACTTTCATGTGTTGTATTGTTAAAATGTTGTAGAATAGGTATGAAATGATTTCATTTCTGCTTTAATAATAATAATAATAATAATAATAATAATAATAATAATAATAATAATAATAATGATTATAATGGTAGCTTCTTGTATAGCGCTCAGGTCCGTCACGCTGTGACGCCAATGGCGCTCCAACATTATTACCCCGGTCATAGCCGGATGTCAAGTAATAGCTAGCACATTCTTTCCCTTTTCACTAAAAGTAAAGAATTAAAAGAAACAAATTATAAATCAACAAACAGTCTGAGTATCATATGGATTTTTTTTCCAAAGCAGTCGTGAGATTCTTAAATAAGATTGTGTATACATAGGTATTGTCTGTTTACTAATTTGATGCTAACCAGTAACCCAGGCTACTTGGAAGTTTTTTGAGCTCATATCATCATTTTATAGATCCATCCAGCCATCTATAATTAAAACCCTCATCACTGGACCGTCTTTAGCCATCGTTATAATTGGTGATAATCCTTGAAAGCAAAGAGAAGCGGCGGCGCATCGAGCCTTTCGTTAGATTGCTGAGATTCTCAGGGATCACCTAGGTGTTAATAATGCAATTACACCACTATCGCTAGGGACCGTACTCGAGTGACAAGGATTTTATAACGTAATGGAAACCTGAAAAGATTGTTCCACAGAGTGTAAATAGTGCTTGGGACGTGCTACAAAAATGCTTTTGATGAATTGCCGGGAGCAATTAAAACACTGGTAAATAGCTGATATTCAGTTGCTCAAATGGGACATGTGGAAGATGTGTACAATGTTTTTCTTCTCCAACATATTTCATATACTGGATGTATAATAACATGAGTTATAATTCTAAGTACACATGATGTTGTAGTCGAGTGACGAGTGGTTTAAACACTGCACTAGAGATTAAAAGGTTGTGGGTTCAAGTTCTGGCATGACACTTATGTTCATTGGCAGGACTGTAATGTAAATTTTTCACTCATCATTCATGGGTACCTTTTAGGAAGCAATTGCTTGAATGCTGTATACACTGGAATCAGTAGCAGAGCTACATGTAAAGTCAGGGTAATATTGGAGTGCTTTGAATACCTTATGTGGTGGATATGTTGCTATACGAGAAGCCAGTATTGGTTTGTTTTTCTGGAAAGATTTGTATTGTTCTCAGCCAGTGTTGGGTCCAAGACCAGAGGGTCTGAGATCAAGATCAAGATCAGGATCAGTTAGTCTGAGATCCAGATCAAGATCAAGATCCGCAGTTCAAGATCGAGATTAGAAAATCTGAGATCAAGATCAGATATGTCCGAGATCAAGATCAAGATCGAGGTTACTGATGCCGATCAAGATCGATCTTGAGGTACCCAACACTGAGTCGTGTTTTCGCCGATTGGTGAACGATTTTAAAAGCTTTTTCGTTTGATAATTTACGTAATAACAATGTTGATCTCGAGCGATCTCGGGCGAAAATTCCGAGAACAGAAGCTCCGAGATCAAGATCAAGACCAACACCTTCGAGATCAAGAACGAGATCGAGGTTACTGATGCCGATCTCGAGACTGGTCTCGAGATCAAGATCGATCTCGAGGTACCCAACACTGTTCTCAGCTTCTTTAGCCGATACAGTTCTCAGGAAAATTAGTGCACATCTTTGTGTACAAGGCAGAAAACTACAAACTAATTTAAGTTTTGTCATGAAAAGATAAAGACATGTGTATAATATAGAGAAGTTATAACCTATCACTAATAACAATTTAAACAATGTATGGAAGAAAATGTTGAAATACACTGGACTTAAATGTGTCATGTACATGTAGATGTAGTCAAAGAAAGGTTAAAACTTTGATATTATTAATTTCTAGAAATGTACATATGGTTGCTGTGCATCCATTCATAGCCTCCCGCAGGGCACACAAAATGTACATTGATGAAAAGATAGTATAGGCATACATCCTACCAGCTAATCTTGTTGACAGAGCTGACCCCTCGCCGTTAGCCCTTTTAATTTCTAGAGTAAATCTGGCTCAGATGATGTGTGACGGTCACTTGGATGGACATGATGAGAAAGGTCAAGTTTTTAGCTGATTACATGTCCAGGGGAGATGAAATGGATGATGTAATTAGACTATTCATCTGTTATTCACTCATTTCTGTCACTAATTTCCATCTTATTTCATGATGAAAGGTTATTTTGGTTAGAGTTTATGACGTCAAAGAAATTCTTTTCTCATTTTTAGATAAATATAGTCCTACATGTATAAGGGAATGACACAACCCCATAAAAGGTTGCTTCTAAATGCCCTCAATCCAATAAAAATTACTATGTTTAGCATTAATATTAATTTTTGGATTTATTAAGCACTGATCAGTGATCAATATCTTGAGTTACTGCTGTCTCTCTTGATAAGGTATTATCATGTGCCCAAAAAATTGTTTATAAGCTTTTGAATCACATATTTATTGACATTTATGAATTTCAAACTAAACGATATTTGGGAATTCCGAAAGAAGAATGTTGGCTGTATTTAAAGGGGAAACTGATTTGCCTGGCTGGTCTCTTTTATGCTGGACTTTTTGAGTTAAGGATATAAAAACTGATTTTCAGTTAGGTCTTTGTCTAAAATGCACCAATAAAAGCAATTTTTTGACTTAATCCCTGACCTTCAAATACATAATGTATACAAGTCATGCAAACTTTTTTCCTTGATATACAGTGAAACCTGTCTGTAAAGACTACTCAGTGGACACAACAAAAGTGGTCTTTATGAGCAGGTGGTTTTTATGTATAGGTTCCAATAATATTTGTTTCAATGAGAAACACTTTTCAAGGGAAATGAGAAGCTTGGTCTTTATAGACAGGTGGTCTTTCTGTACAGGTGGTCGCTAAATCAGGTTTGACTGTATTGATCATAAGTGATTACATATATACTTAGTTATCTTGTGTTGAGAGCCAGAAGGGCGGTAACTCTATGTTGAAGTATATGAGTTAACACCCTTCTGGCTCCAAATAGACGTTATGGTTCTTTTTTCTCAATATGGAGGATAAAATCTTGCCCCTCTCTCCGATCAATATTTCCCAGTCCATTTCTTCATTTAATCGATGATATTTTTTTCTCTTACTTCACTGGACATCTGTTTCCCCCCAAGACTTTTTGGTGGCTCTCAGAAATGTATCTTCCTTGGCCTGTTTTGGGGCAGGAATGTTACCGAGTTATGATGGTATGATCATCTTTGCTGTTTCTGCAAGAACTACCCATACATGTAGTCTGTTTTATGCGCTCAACTATAGCATGAAAGTTTGACATTTCAAGTGAAAAACTTTCTTTCTTTTATCATTTATTTTACATGTGATACATGCTATGTTTAAAGTCTATTTTTATTATTTTGTTTTTACTTTATGATTTTTATTCATTTTGAAAGCATTTATTTCTAGCTAGTGTATGTCTTTTTTCCATATTTCGACCTTAGTATGCATGCTATGATGCTGTGGTTGCAATGATATTTATTAATTTCTGATTATAAAAATTCAGAAAAGTCAGTATGGAGAATAAAAATGTTTCAAGTAACTATATCAGATGCTTTAAGCAGACATGAGGTACATTTATTCTCGAGATGAATTTTATTGAGCTTGTTGCTCTTGAGACCCATATAGTATTAATGTTGCTGAAAATTGAGTAATTCTCTGGAACAAATTGTTTGATGTAATTTTCTTCTCAGATTTAAAGCAATTGCACACAATGATAACCAAGAGAGAAGGTTAATTTTAAATTTTTATTATGAAATTTTGTTTTTTTATCACCAGTGCACCAATTAATAGTTGTTGTGTTGAAATTGAATTGCAATGCACATTTGCACAGTATATTATGTAGATGGACATGAAATACTACCAAAATCAAGAAATTGAGTAGATGTATGACATGTACATCTACTCCCCACTATTCTATTTTACTTCTCTAAAAAAAAGCTTTGTTTTGAAACTATTTTAATGATATTTCAGTACGTAGAATGTATCTGTTGCAAATGAGTATATTTACACATTTTACCTTTTCTTCTTCTCATTGAATATAGCAAGCAAATATTTTGATTACAAATTATGCTGACCTTCTCTTAGACTTTTCTCCTGGTATGAAAGGAGATATTTAAATGGTTCATGTCAACAACCTTGAATATGGCCTCAAGGAGGTTTACAATGTAGATAGCACCTGGGTGATGTAGTAATTATACAGGATTAATATCATACTAAACAAGACCTTTTTTGCTGGTACTTTGAGATGAAGCAGTGCTGTTTCCAAGTCTTCTTTTCCAAGTAGTGTCAAGCTGCTTTGTTGATGTCATGGAGAATGTATTTTGAATCAATTCAGAAGCTAAAAGGAACTATCAGAATGGTCAGAAATAAAAACTTAACTTACACTCTTCCAAAGTTCACACAAGGATGTAGAAATGAATTAGTATAATTATAATTTATACCTGTTATTTAGCTTAGAGGCTGCATTTCTAGTGTGATGATATGGTATTACTTTCTTTTGCATGCATTTGCAGTTGAAGTGATATACATGTATACACTGTATGAACATGTATATTAGTGTAATATGGATTATATCACATTAAGCTGTGATATAAAGGTAGTACAGCTTGCTCAACAATTTTATTATTACATGTGCCAGTAAATGAAAACCAAGTATTGTATAAATGTTGTTGCTGCATAAGTAATAATTTTAGAAAGAAATTCAGAGTTTTCCAGTACTATTTGCCTTATGATAAGTGTTATAATGGCTACATGAATTATTATTTTCAGTCTTCGGGCTTTCATACATGTGGTCAACAGGTCAAGCATTCAAAAGTTTGCCTAAAATATTGGTCCCATGTGCATGTGACCATTTTTGTTTTGTTTGCTCCACCTCGCTCCAATGCCTATTGTGTCTGCCCTTATCTTCATTTTTTAAACATATTTAATAATTCATGTTTTTGTCTGTTTATATGTTTTTATGTTTACTTGTTTGCTAGTTCCCAACCAAGGAACTGATCCCATTCCTTCTCTCAAGTAGATACACAGGAGTAGACCACACATTTGCTCTAAACTTAAAGATGTCTGTCTGTCTGTGTATCTGTCAGTTCTCAGATTTTGTTTATTTGTTTGTATGTTTTTTGTTTGTTTGTTTGTTTTGGATTTTTTGGTCTGTGTGCTTGTTCCCAGCCAGGTATCTTATCCCAGCTCTTCTCTTATTCCAGATACAGAGGTATATGACACATATGGTACTTCTATCTCAAGGGTGTTTGTATGTCTCTCTCTTTGTATTTGTTTGTGTATTTCTTTGTTTGTTTGTTGTTGTTGTTTTGTCGTCATTTTTAATGCTTGTTCCTAGCCCAGTTATGCATCATCATCCTTCTCTCATTCCTGGTACAGTGGTGAATGATGCATACAGTGCTCCAAACCCTAATGTATATAATATTGTCTGTTTGGAGCCAGAAGGGCGTTAACTCGGTGTTACGCCATAGAGTTAGCACCTTTTTGGCTCCAAACAGATGATATGTTTGTTTATGTGTTTGTTTGTTTGTTTCTACAAGTATGTTTTTGTTTGTTTACCTCCAAACTTGTTCCCAGCCCATACTCTCATCCCATTCCTTCTCTCATTCCAGATACAGAGGTAGAAGATGCATATGGTGCTCTAAACCGTCATGTATATGTTTGTTTATATGTTTGTTTGTTTCTACATGTATGTTTTTGTTTGTTTACCTCCAAACTTGTTCCCAGCCCATACTCTCATCCCATTCCTTCTCTCATTCCAGATACAGAGGTAGAAGATGCATATGGTGCTCCAAACCTCAATACCAATGCCAACCAAGGTGTAGAGGTCAAGTTGCTATGTGGGGCGGACCTCTTGGAATCCTTCGCTGTACCAGGTCTTTGGGCTACAGAGGATGTGAGTCTTAGAAGTTCCCTACTTTCATCAATAAATCAATTTCATCCCTAAAAACGATTGTTTATCTGAATAGCTCATGTAGAATCTACATTATGAAGTAAGAAAATAGAGTTTACGACAATGCTGTTGCAATCATTGAGAGTCTCTGTACAGAGATGCTAAAATGTACTTCATATTAAGTAGAGTTTGTTGAAAATGAGGTGAGAAATTACTTGGGATATTTCAGTCTGATGCACATCCTGAAATTGTGGGTAAACCTAACACTAGTCAATCACCATTAAATTCTCAGAAATACTGACAAATGACGTAGTAAAGATATAATGAAACCACCAAGAGAGGGAGCTATCCCAAAATTGAGAATGGCTGCATTAGACATATTCTGTTTTCTCTGGCAGCATTCATTCATACCCGTACATGTGCATGTTTCTCAATTCCTTTCCCAATGTAGTTTAACATTTGCTCATCGTTGTGGTTTCAGGGGAGTGAGTTATGTGAAGTCCTCTTTTGATTCACAAAGTGATAATCGTTTTGCTTGAAAAATGAGATCATGAATAAAACCATTAAATTGTAATGAAATTGCAAATGTGTTTTGGGGTTTTTTTACTTCCAAAATTTTGTTGTAGATTCATGCCCAATTCATCCACAGGAGGCGGCTTTTTGAAATATTGATTTTATACTTTTAGATATTCATCCAGTCATGAATATGGTAATGTTTTTTTTAATAATTCAAGTACTGGTACATTTCTCTAATGTTTTTTTAATGTTTGTTGTAATTCTTTTGTCAAAATTCTGCATCCTGAGTGATGGATCTGTGGTATTGGGATCCCATGTACATTTGTATTCGTAATGCCAAGTCTATTCATTGGGAATCAACCGGGCATTAAATAATTGCATATTTGTGTTGGAATATTTTTTTATTGAATCTATTTTGTTACAGTTGGAGACTATTGTCGGGAAGCATGGTCTAGTAGTTATCACAAGGAGTGGTTCGGACCCTTACAAATTCATCTATGAATCAGATCTTTTGTTCAAATATTCAGTAAGTATGATTTACCCTTTTTTATGGCTTTATCCTGTTGTCTGCTTCTCTATCAATTCTTATTGCTTTTGTTCTCCCTCCCACTGTTATAGATTTTGTAGAATACTGTAGTTGCTATATAGGCACATTTGTGTAGACCATTATGATATGGGATATGTCTATTTGAATAAGCAATTCACAAATGTAATGTATATTTGTGTAGGCTGGGTCTCGAACTCTCAAGAATTTTAAAAGTATCTATTGTTAATTTTCATTGTCATTGATATTCAAGTCTCTTTAAATATTGGTTTTTTTTATATTTTCTCATGATCTTGTTCAATATTTCTATTTACCTTGCTCTCCCTCTTGTGTACCCCCCTCTCTCTCTCTCTCTCTCTCTCTCTCTTTCTCCCTCTCTTACTCTACCCCTCTATCTCTTTCCTCTCCCTCTTAAATCTTTCTCTTCCCCCCTCTAAATCTCCCTCACCCTCCCTCTCTCTTTCTCTCCATCTCTCTTTCTCCCTCTTTCCTGTCTGTCTCTCTGTCTGTCTCTCATCTTGTCCCACCTCTTATTCAGTGAGATGAATATCTTTTTAATTAGATTCTATTGTGACTCATCTGTATGAAATTAGACCCTGTTTCGCCCACAGAAACTGACATCACGTGTAGGTTTCTTACCAACCAGCCTGTAATGAAACGTGTAGTATCCGAAGGACTTATGTGCAGAATGTGTAGAGTAATAACTTTTTAATGCAAAAAGAAATCTCTCTCTCTTGCTCTCTTTCTTAGTGTGAAAATGTGTAGTACTGTATTTATATATGCTGCTCATTATAGGAACATGAGAGGATGGGCTAACAATGGCTTTTAGTCAATATGTTGTATTTCCTTTGTTATATTTAAAAATGGCATGTAAAAAATCATGCCTCTGTACCTTCCTGCCCTATCCAATGGTAGCAGGATGTTACATAAATTTATGATTTCTAGTGATCAAATTACATAATTAGATACCATGTCTGCCTTGTTTATGCTGAAAATTGTCTTTCTTGTTATTTCTCCATTTTTCAGAACAACATTCACATAGTAACAGAATGGATCAGCAATGAAATCAGCTCAACTAAGATAAGGTAAAGGATTAGTAATTTTCTTGATTTAATAATAATAATAATAATATGGATATTTATATAGCGCCGGTATCCGTCAAGTATGACGCTCATGGCGCTCTACAACAAAATAATTAAATTACACTAAAGAAGGAATGTTATAGCATACATATCAAAATAATAATGTACAACACGAAGAAAGGAATTAATATCTTAAGCTAAAGTACAAGAACACAAGAACACAGAGGCGTCGATTCGTTCGGTTTGATTTGATTTGATTTGATATGATTCGTTACGTATAAATGCATTCGAAACGTGAAAATTGTATAACAATGAAATAACATGTATACTTTGACAGGAGAGCCCATAAATTAACTTATTTTCAATGGAGTCCTAAGCTGAATGTTGTAATATTCTGGTTCAAAAGATGAATATGAGTCTTTGTAAAATCAGTTTCATTCCAATATGATATCATCTATTAAAAGGTCTTGGGCTAAACTGACCTATTCTAATTTGATGTGATATTAGAGACAAAGATTTCATTCAAAAATAACTGAACTAAATTGTTGTTACCATGGTAAATATTCCACATGATCATTACTCAGCAAAATTTAAGTCTTAATTTTTTTTTCTTCATTTTGCCAGTCCTGGTAATTACATCTGGAACCCATGCTCCAATATCACATGATTAGCAAATTGTAATAATACGTTAAAAGTACAATTCTGTGACATATCCAAGCAGATTATTTACCTGAGACATTTTTAATGTCTGTGGATGAAGTCACCTTTGTATTGGCAAACTGAAGTTAGCTGCCAGTTTGAATCTCCAGAAGATGGTACTTTGGTGATCGCATCATCATCATCATAGATGTTTGATAGAACTATATTTAAATGTCTGAAACAATTGTGATACATTCATTGAATTTTATTACATTCATTCCAACAATTCTGGTAATAGTTTTGAAGACTACAGAAAACAACTGTGATGATATTATAATAATCCATCTTTTCATTTCATTTCTCTCATTTCAGGACTGCCCTAAGAAGAGATAACAGTGTCAAGTATTTGATCCCCGAACCTGTCGTCAAGTACATCAAAGAAAATGGACTCTACAAGGAGGCCCCCATTCAGATGGAAAAGAACAAGTGAAAAATCACATCCCGTGGTCACTGCCCTTGTTAGCTAGATTCTAGTTTAAAATCATCACTTTACCAATATAGGGAAGTAGAGAACAAAGGTAATGTTTAGTTTTGGTTAGCCCTCAAAAACTTTTCGTCAGATTTATTGGATTTTTGTTGATAAATAGCAAGATACTAGCAATACAAAGATGCTGTGAAGATTTCATGTCCTAAAGTGGCATATTATACAAATGAGAGGCAAAAGATAATTTAGGTGCCAGGTCAGGGATATAAACTCCCAACAACTTCAGCGTGCACTATACACCATACATGCGTTCAAAACCTACACACAGTGACACACATGCTATCTCTGTGTGAAACCTCAAGATTTTAGTGCGGGGAGCCGTCGGATTTTAGTGCGGGGAGCCGTCGGGGTGGAAAGGTCCTAATGGAGGGCAGTATATTGCTGTGATCTAGTGTTCATTACATATAAAAGGTAAAATTCGATGGAAATCATTGATGGAATACCAAATGATCTCATACAAACATCTTTTGATACATGGAAAACATCATGAAACTGTGTTTAACATGTTTCTTTCCAAATTCTTTTTTGCTACCAAAACTGTACATGAGCTTTAAGATAAACTTATATTATGCATGTCGACCAAGAATTCTCACCTTGTGTCTCAAATTAGAGACATAATTTTGTTCAAGAACTCTTTTACTTAGATCAGAACTTTTTGCAGTTTTCCTCATAATTATTCTTCACATGCAACATGGTGAATTTTAAGTTTCCTGGAAAATAATGTTCACTAACTGATAGTGATTTGGCCATTTTAACCTTTATTGTGTGTAATAGAAATCTTGCAATCAACAATACATGTATTATCCAAATTGTGTATATATATTGTGGTGTATTTATCTTGCTATGCTATGTGAGCAAGTCTTAGGCAAGGTGTGAACAATGTATATTACTTGTGTGTCATTATCACATAACCATGAATTGCTGTCTTGAAATCATGCCTACATTATGAAAATGGAATGTATTTTGTCTTCAAATTGAAAGCATTACATGTAGATGTATATTGGCATTCGGTTCAATTTTTCCTTTCATACATAATGTGTTGTTGTGATTCTGATATATTCATGCTTCTGGCAGAAGGGTACTAACCCAAAGTTTGGTCAAATTTGTCAATATGATTTTTATAATGATGGGATAAAGATAAAGTATAGACAGTTGATATGAAGATAATATGTGACCCTCCACCACAAAACGACCAATAAGTCATAAATTTGGGTTTTTAAGCTATACCAGAAAAGCGATATGAAGTACAATCCCAGCAAGTTGACACAAAATTTGAATGTCCAGAATGAGAGTAAAAACATATTTCAACATGGTATTTTACCCTGAAATTTTGTCATATGGTAGATTAATAAATGAACTTTCAGAAACACAAAAAACTTAAAATCAAAATTTCCACCCAAACCACCTTTTTCAGCTGTTTACTCTAAAACTCTCATTGCGACTTATTGGTCGTTTTGTGGTGGAGGGTCACATATGCAAACTGAAATGTGCAGTGTAGATTTAGTCAAAAAATATCAAAACTGTAAAGTGAAAGTTTAATTCACAATCTATGATGACATGTATTATTTCCTTTCAAGGGACCAAATCTTTCATGGTCTGGATAGGAATTGTTACTAGAATATATCTTTTTCAGGAAAACATCATTGCAAGCACTGTGGTGCATAATATATTTATACTCTACTTAAGTTTCATGACAATTTAATCTATTTTGTGAACATTGGCTGATAATTGGATATGGACTAGTATACTATATGTTGTGGAAGAGTATATTTTCCTTTAACTACTGCCTCTTTATTCTCAGTTGTAAATACTTAGCAGTTAATGCTATTTCTGCTCTCTTCCATTTTTTTCTATCAAGGATTCTGTCGCTCTCAAAATGTTTTTTTTGAAATGTTATTGAATTTTTAGGCATTATTTCCATGACACATACAAAAAGTATTGACCTGTGACAGTTTTGATGTCTGTGGTTTAGACACCATCAGACAGGTACTGGTAGACAGATTTTGAAGTTAGCCACCAGAAGATGTTGTTTTGGCATTTGAATTGAATTTGTCTTACTCTATCTAACTATCTCCCAGTCCTCCTTTTTTAACTTGTAGAAAAAATATATTAAACAATTTCAGGATATGCACAGTAATGATAATTTTATGAAATCATTTATTTTCTGCTTCCCACCTATTCCAACACAATAAATGATTTATCAAATTTGATTCATGTGGTATGAACATCCTATGTGAGATGTATTTCAGATTATAATAAGACCCTTTGCAAAATAGGACCTTAAAAAGTTGTAGAAACTAATTTTTTATGCATTTTTCTTCTCAAACAACAGTTATTCGTTTGGCACAATTTACTGTAAAGTTTTCTTTGTAGAAAATCAATTTGTGTAGTTTAGATTATACATTTGTACATTTTATTAATACCAGTACTACCAACATATCTTTCATTTCATTTGTTGATTACAAATTGTTACATTTGTTTTTGTATTTGTCTAAGTTTGTAGTGCCATAATGAGATGTATATACTTTCTACAGAGATTAATTCAGATATTCTAGTACATGTATGTGTATGTCCCATGAAATATAGCTTAACTGTTTGAATTCATAGTTTGTTTTATTTGTTGTATATCTGTTTTGTTATCATTTCATGTGATTTAAAGTGTACCAACCACCTGAAAAAATAATTTATATACCACTAGAAAGTATAAAATTAACCTCAAAGAACTTTGAAATTCTATAGGTCAACAGTTTAGGGGTATGAAGGAAATAAAGGATAACATGAAGGTGCTCGCCTGGAACCGAACCTCCGAGGCAGGTTCCGTGTGAGCCCTTATCTTGGCGAGTGCGTACGGGTGCGTTGAGTAGTCTACTCACGAGTCGCTTTAATGCTTATCAAGAGTATAATTAAACTTGTAATATCTCTTTATAGAAGTGATATTCGAAGCCCATATTTGGAATATACATGTAGTAGAATGACAGGGAACCTCTAACATACAGAGTAAAATATTTTTTTGGTGATTGGTATCCTTTAATCTACTAATATTATTATCCTGAATATTAGGGTAGAGAGAAGCATAGTAATTCATTTGATTATCATAACGGAGGTTGTCGCTTTAATTCTAATTACCCTTTCTCATAATGAATATAACACATCTGTGTTAGAATGTAAAGTACACCTTTAATACAAACTTTGTTCTGTTATATGTAAACATGAATGTGTCAAGGAGAGGCCTCTGAATTAAGGGAACAAACAGGGGACTGCCACAGTTTACTTTTGTTTATACAGGTGCAATGTGTATGGCACATGTACTCTAAATATTGGGCAGTGCAGGGGTTCAGCCCACCATGGGGGGGGGGGGGGGGGGTACTCATTTTTTTGAAGGTTCGTTTTTATGAACCCTATTTCATTTTTGGAATTATGAACCCTTTCATTTTCAGAATTATGAACCTTCGGAATTACAAACCATCAGAGTAACGAAACTTCACAAATATGAACCTTCGGAAAAAAAGAACCTTTGGAATTATGAACCTTCGGAAAAACGACTTGTAACCCAGCCCCCAGTGATTAAAAAGAGTTGATCATTTCCACTTATCTGGTTGTCCAACTAGTTTATTTATTGGGCAAGTAATTGTGTATCTATGGGGCAAGGGAGAAATAGATGTAGTGTATCAGTGAAATACTTTTGGGTTACTCAATTTGAGTGGAGACATTGGAACGATGGAATGTATAAGGTGAAGGTGATGTTATGTATATGGTTCAGAGTATATTTTAATTTCAAGAAATATATATTTTTGCATGTCTTCCACTCTGCTCTTCTTGAATTTCAGCATTGAAGTGTTTTGCTGAAACTATCTTAGCTCAGTAAATGTTTATTCAGCATTTGTACAACATTTCTTCATTTCACAAGTGTCATGATAATACTTTTGGGGCCATATTCTGAAAACGATATTAGTAAAACGATGTTAATTGTCATAACAAATCAAAATCAGGACAAGTCATTGGGCAGTGACTGGGCAAAGATGGCTGTGCTCGCAGAAAGTTAACAGAGACATCTGGGCAAGAACTAATGATTAGCGTTTATTGCACGCAATTTCAGTTTGATATGACAATTAACATTAGTTTTCCTTAACATGAAAGATAACATAGTTTTCAGAATACGGCCCCAGAGCAAAATGAAGCTATTAACTTAAAGACACATCTATGGAAACCTTGATGGCGTGAAGGCTTACAGGTCTGTGTTCCCTAGCTGAACTGGTTTGCCTACTCATACAACTTATTTGCATTTTTTACTGTACCATTCAAAAACTGTTGACAAAGATTTGGATGTCCTATGTCACGCTGTACTAAAAATCTAAACATGCAAAGTGTGTATGTTATATATTTATATGCAATCATTGTAATGATAATTGGCAATTCTGTGGCATGCATGTATTACCAGTACTTGTAATTTCAGAGAATTAAGCATCGTTCACACATGGTGTGGGAAACCATCTATAAAAAATAAACGCTGCTGTATAATAAAACCCATACATCATGTAATTGAGTTAGTAAGTATGATGAAAAAAAGTAGTTGCGGGTGAAAAAACCCCAACCATACTCGGTGATCCGTGTGTTAGAAGATGTAAAAATGAGAAGCCCGCTACTCTTTAGTCGATTTATTTTGTTGCGCCATTTAAACATTTTTTTTTTAGATGGTTTAATACTCCATGTGTGAATATGGCTTTAGGTGTATCTATTCATGCATGAAATGATGTACTATATTCATCCTTTAAATGATGCAACAAATTTGGTAAAGATTTGATTAATGCATGTTACATTTCCATTTAACCCTCAAACTTCCCTTAGAATTTAGGATATCCAAAATTTATTATTTTGATTAAAATGTGAACAAAATTCTTTGATTAAATATGTAATTTGAAACATAGTCTTTAATATATGTTCCATTAATGAAATGTTTTTTAAAAACATTGTTCACCTGTTGAAGTTGGTTTTTTTATTATGAATTTACATCTAAGTTCATGAATAATGTAGTTGATTCCTTTCTTTTTTTCACAAAAACTCATGTTAAATTGTATTGATGATAACCATGAATGAAATCATAAATTACATCTCATCTTTATAAAAGTGGCAAAAAAATTCTGTCTGCTGAAAAATGTTAATGATATTCATGAATATTTGATATTGACATGCAAACTTGAAATGAATGCATTGTCCCTTTATTTCTGTACCTTTGCCGCTAATAAAGTTTTATGCAAAAGTAAAAAATCTATTATACTGCTGTGATTATTTTGTTTTGTATCATTCAACCTGTACATGATACATTCCCTTACATTTTATGGTCAAGGACTGATTGTCATTTCTCAGTAGTTTAAGAAAATATAAATAGAATGAAGGTGTAATTATTGTTTACAAACAAATATACACTGATCTACTTTTATAATAATTAATCATAAGCTAATTTGAATTTACATAATGAGATATAATTGTAGTACATATAACGTATAGAACATTTGATTGTCAAGTAAGGGTCAGTTATTCAAATCATATAAAAAGGCTGCTATGATTGCCAAAGTAACATTCAAATTTGAACACTGCAGACAAAAGTGTAAAAATCAAATAACTATAGGCAATTATGTCTGCCACAGTATCATTCCAGTTCAAACAATGACAAAAAAAACAAAACAAAACAAACATCAAATCAAATAACCAGGCTATTATGAGTAATATTCCAATTTGAGCATTGATAAAAACAAACATGAAATCATAAAACCAGGCTATTATGACTGCCAAAGTAAAATTCCAATTTGAAAATTGAAAAAAAAAAAGTAAAATTATATAACCAGGTTATTATGTCTGCCAAAGTAACATTACAATTTGAACAATGAAAAAAAAAATTATATAACCAGGCTATTGTGACTGAAAAGGTAACATTACAATTTGAACATTGACAAAAGCAAATATATAACCAGGCTCTTATGACTGCCAAAGTAACATTCAAATTTGAACATTGGAAAAAAAAAAAAACAGATCAAATAATCAGGCTATTATGATTGCCAAATTAACATACCAATCCGAACAATGGAAAAAACAAGCGTATGAATAGTCTAAGGTATTTTTAAACCAGCCAAGAAAATATGCATTCCACTGCAAGACTAAATAGGTTTACTTTGATGATCGTGACATTTCATTTTCATCAGCCTCAAATTAGTTAATTTTTCTTCAAATTTCAAATTCAAAGAGGGTTGTGGATAATATATCACCCCCCCCCCCTCCTTTCCAGGTCTCTCATCCTCTCCTCATTTTTTTTTTTTTTTTTCATTTTCTCTTTCACATCTTTTCTTTCTTTTCTACTTTTCACCTCCATTCCTCTTTCAATCCTCAGGCCAAACATATTGTGGATAAATGTAACATTTATGATAATTGAGAGTATTCTAAAAAGAACAATTTCAGTTTTTTAAATCATAGTTTCTGAAATTTTTTGATAAAGTATACATGTACATCTCTCTCTCTCTCCCTCTCCTAGACTCACCCTCTCTCCTCATTTCTTTATCTTTCCTCAGTTTCTCAGCTCTCCCATTTTTATTTGTCCCCTCTCTCTCTCTCCTTTCATTATCTCTCCTCTCTCTCACTCTATCCTTTATCTTGTCCTCTCTCTCTCTCTCTCTTTCACTCCCCCTCTCTCTCTCTCACTCACTCTTCTTCTTCTGCCTTTCCTCTCTTTTTATCTCCTTTGCTTTTGATGCCCATCGCATCACAACAAACAAGTCCTTTATGATTCCAAAGTCTAGTTTCTATCACTTCCTATTTTGCAATCGGTTATCTGTTGCAACATTTCCTTCGAAAGTTCGGAGTGATGAATGTTTGACCCAACTCAGTTTGCCCTTGGCCCCTCAAACATTGAAGTCCGGTTCCCGTCAAGAATAATAAAGTCTACGAAAGGCCTACAATTTTAACAGCCGCTCCTCTGTGACTTCATCTCTCTCAGCTATGCTTATTGTTGTATGATCTGGTTCGGTGCGTTGACACAAATCAATCCACGATCCATTCAAGCATATTACACCTTGTAGCCAGCTACTCGAAGACGTTTCGTATTGCGATCGGTTGTTTACCGAGAAAAGAGTGATACGCTACAGATCGTTGGGCGGGGGGCATTGAACAAATGTTTGGTTCTATTGTCATTTCGAGCAGAGTCAGTGGGCTACATCAATACTCAAGCTGCCTACCATACATGCAGATGAAGAAAGAGTGTACAGTTAGTGCTGTGTGAACTAATACTGAAGTACATGGTTTGTTATGGGGATGCCGCAAAGCATGCGATAGGGGTGTAGACTGTAGTGTTTCTATATCGGTAACAGGTGTTATCTACGTAAGACAGCAGTACTGGTAGTGGAATACAACCGCAGCTAACGATCTCTACGTTCTACGCACTCACTGTGGCTAGAATTCAAAATGGCTTCACCGGATCGAATACCCAATAATGTCATCAATCCATGTGTGAAGTACACCCTGTATGCCCTCAGCTTTCTCTTCTGGGTAAGGAAATTTATTGAATTTGTAGAACAGGTGGTAGAATATATACTAATTCCATCTAACTTTTAAATGAAAATGTCATTGTGATTGGGTATATTACTTTGTTTTGATGAGATGCAGATCTACCACAGGCACATTAAATTGCCAACATTTGCTTCTCTTATTTCCAATTTGCTCTTTTCATGATGAATGTGTGATGTGTTTCAGTGCTATTTATTGTTGTATCACCATTCTTTGCATTTATTGACTATTATATTGCTTGAAATAGGAACATTTAATGCACACTTATAATTTAAAATATTATTATAACTTAAAAATTTATAACTCACTAATAATTATACGAGAAGACATGTACTGGATGACAGATAGACCTGGAAACTCGGCTGCAGACTTCTGCATATTTCCAGTACATCCGGTAATAAAGGTAATAAAGGTAATAAAATATGGAATATTAAAAGTACTAGTAGTAGGCTTATTTTTGACTGAGAGCAAGATCATTGATACATTATTTGTAGGAAATATCTCTTTCAAAAAATGAATTTACATGGGAATAGAGCATTTTTTAATGATTTTGATTACAAAATCCCTTTATGGAGGAAGTTTGTTTAGATGCATTAAATGATATTCAAAATGTTAACAAAAAGAATCTAAAAGAAATATTAAATTACACTTTTTATTGATTTGAATACGGTCAACCTGAAATTAGGTTTCTTTTTCTTCTTGGATTAGGTTTAATGGCACTTGTCATTCAGTTTTTTAATATTATTTATGCCAGTATGCATCTAGTTGCGTTATGCTGCACGTGCACTATACTATTTTGCGTGATTTAGGCTAGACTTATGACAAGCTGTTGGCACAAACCGTTGCCCATTTTTTTCATGTATTTTCTAAATTTACCAAAGTTTAAAGTAGTCTTCATATATAGCTTCTAGATGCCTTTCATGTACTAATACTGCAAAATGCCCTTTTTATGCAGGAAAATATATATGAACTGGTATGTAATGACCATGACCATGACATTCATGTTATTTGGAACATTCACAAATCTAAAAAAAAAAAAAAAACCCAAACCCTCCCAAAAGAAACAAAAATGATTAACAGAACCACCGAACAGAAAAAAATACTCTAGGGTGCAACATCCTGTTTTTTGTTAAAAAAGAATTCCTATTTTCAGTTCTGTTCAGTGGACTGGAGGAGAAGATTGCACTTGCTGCGATTGTCGAGGTATTATTGGTCTCTTACCAATAATCGTCGTCGTAGTCGTCGTGGTCGTCGCTCAGCAGTCGTGATCCGGTGTATGTATATATGTGTTCCTCATCAATCGTCTTGTCTGTTCTCGGTTCTGTTCACATCTTGTTCTGTTCTCTCGATCTTTTTTCTCCCTGGCCGGGCGTACGTAATTGTACGCGCCGTGCGCTATTGTGCGCACACACACTCGGGCGAGGGGTGCTGATTATCAAATAGCGCCCCCTGGCGCCCAGAGTTGCATATACTTGGTCGAGGGTAGTCATTGGCGAGGGGCACTCAATTATACTTAGCGCCCACTCGCGCCCTGAGCTACATGTGCGGGGGGCATTTTCACTTCACACCTCCCGACCAACAAGATTTATGCCCATAAATCTAAAATATCCAGAACATTAAAATTTTAATGTAATGCCCAAGCCCTACGCTATAGAAAGGGGGCGAATCTGCATTACATATTTATTTCATAGGAAAAATAAATCTATATTGCATTTGTATATATGTATCATATGTCACTGGAAATTATTTTCCATCAGAACAAACAAAAAATTGCATATACAGACGCTGATGGAATCACTAAGTTCTCATTTTACACGTACCTCTTCATAATGATTAACAAATAATATGAAAAGGAATAATGGCCCATGAATTTACATATTATTTACATATTTACATCATCGCAGGCCATTCTTGCATAACAATATATAGTTTATTCCTGGTCTTTGGGGAGTTGCTTACAGGGCCAACTCTGATGAGCATCCTTCCACTGGTCGAAGGTATAATCTGGACAATCCGGCTCAGTACGTCGAGCAGACTTCTCAGTCTGAAGCAGACCTAGTCCACTCATATACATGGAAGGGCCACCGGCTGACACCTATAAAACTCCTAATATGGTTATATAAATTCTGCGCCCTAAAGAAAGTATCACTTGAAAAAAGAGCCTAAACCCGACATTCCCTAAGCCGTAATCTTCAAATATATACTTCGGGGGTGAAGGCTTACATAAAAATATAAAATATATGAATTCAGTTGAAATACTTCAACAGAGTTACAAACAGAAAGGGATCAATCACTGCTCTGGGGGTGGGGGCGGGATGAATTCCGCCTCTCCGCCACTCACAGTTTGAATCTTAGTAATTACCCGGCATGGTTATGGATTTTCCTTTCTATGGACACCCACCACAGGGACGACACTCTGGCTCGATGCCCAGACGGTAATGTTCACATAAAAATCACTGTCGGGTATGCGAGATACATCCAAGTTCCGATGTTTCCTCCCGGGTCGGTGTTAAGCCGTCATTGTCTAAAATATAAGCCCACGCATTAAAAGGTCAGAGTGAAACGACTTTGTAAACAACACACTCAAGAAGAGATGGAATGTGTATTCTCGACCAACAAAGATATCCATCTGCTTCGTGTGTCGGATGCTCTACTAAAGTCGTAAATGGGGGCCATATTCGTCAGGAGTCCGGTGATCCATCATAATGATAGGTGGGGGCCATGGGGGCGTCAACCAGTGACAGGGTAGAGAGGGAGGACATCCAGCACTAATGGGTTGGGAGGTATTCGCCTCCCTTGACTCATTAGGGGTTCCCTCCCGTGATGTTCCTGCCAGGGTGTTCAAAGCGACACCTGCTCCGTTGCCCTTCTGATGACCTACCTCTGAAGGTGGGTTTCCCTCTGGTGAGAGTGAGGTTGGCGAAGGGCCGGGATTTGCCTCGGGGTAGGGTGAAGAGGGGCCTATGTCTACTTGGATCGGGGATGGCCCTCTTCCTCTCCCGATCCCCAGTCGTTTCCCGCATCTTCACACATGAAGGACACTGACTTTCCAGTTTTGGCCTCCGGGCATTCCCGTATAAAATGCCCGAGCTTACCACACCCGTAACACAGATTGCTCCTACTCGGTGAGGATTTTCCCCGGGCCGGGGAGCCTCTGGCTCGGGCGGGGGAGGCTCGAGTTCTTACTGCCTCAGTCAGACCTTGGAGGGATCCCTTCAATCCCTGCACAGTAGACTGTAAGGTCTCTATCTGTGCAAATGACGCGGTCAGACCTTGGACAGTGGTTTTTAGGGAATCCAGATGTTTGAGTGCTAAATCCATCTTCCCCTCCAGTACCGACACGCGTTTATCTAGTGACCCTTTCGCTGGTGTGGGAGAGGGCGCTTCTACTTTATGCACAGTCATTTCTGGGCGAGCTTCCTCAGCAAGAGAAGTCTGTTTGATTTCTTTCCGGGGCTTCCCAAATATGGCTCTATGTGTGTGCTGGAACCACTTGAAAAGGTCTACTGCCTCTTCAAGGGTCCGCGGACGAGAGTTTAATACATATTGTCCTGCATCTTTGTCCCAGGTACCCTGGCAAAAACGCATTACAACTTGCTTTTGTACATAGCCCTCTGGCAGGTCCGGGAAGGCCTGAGAGGCTAGTGACATTAAGCGATCCGCCCATTGCACGACAGATTCATCGGGGGCTTGACGCGCAAAAGTGAAGTGCATTTGCGTCACTTCCGGTAACTCTCGCATAGTGAAGCGCTTCTCCAGTTTATTGACCAACGCCTGATATACGATGTACGGTTCACGTTCTAGTATTACCGCCATGTATTTACCCGCCTCACCATCTAGGGTCCAGCATAAATAATTTCTACGTTGGTGAGAGTCCCACTTACTTTCATCGGCAAAAAGTTCAAATTTGGCAATAAAAGCTTGCCAGCTACCCGTACCATCAAATGCAATGGTCTTAGGGAGAGCAACGGGTCTGGGAGTTGACCCTTCACCCCTACCTGATCTAGCAGAGGGGGGTACAGCCTCCACAAAGTCCGATGAATAGTTGGGGGCTTCATTATACCCAGATGAGGGGGCTTGATTTGAGTGGGATGGGGCTCTCACCACTGGAGGTGGTGATGCGAATGCCACCGACCGCTTGTCCTCACGACTATCTCGCCTAGAAGATACGTTGGTGTATCGATCACGCCTTGAGTGTCGTACAGGTGAAGGGGATCGAGTCTCCCACGATCGATGACCAGGATATGACCTTCGAGGGGGTGGTTCGCGATACCTATCGTCATCACGTGTACGGCGCGAGAGGGACTCATAACGAGTACCTCGAGATTGGCGTGGAGGAGATTCATTACGATCACTCCTATAGCATCGAGGGGGAGAATCATAATATCGTTCCCGTCTCGACGGGGAGGGAGATTCGTAATATCGCTCCCTTCTAGCCCGGCGGGGAGAATCATAATATCGCTCCCTTCTAAACCGGTGGGGAGAATCATAATCGCGGTCGTCCCTAGCTTGGTGTTTGGAGCTATGTCGTCTTCTAGGAGAAATTGATTTATACTCTCCCCGACTGCGATACTCGGGTGAGTGATCATAACGATCTCTTCGGTCATCGTATCCTCTTTTCAAGTCATAGTCACGACCTCTCCCATTGCGAGAAGAACTGCGGTCATGCCGTGACCTATGAGGAGAATCGACATTGCGATCTTCAACTGGCCTCCTATGATGCTGCCCTTCACCTCCAGTCCTCTGAGAACAAGCTGAGCTGAATTCTGCTTGTCGGGAAGGGGGGCGATTGTCTTCCGCTCGACGACGGGGAGATTCCCGATAATGATCGTGTCGGGATCTTTGTGGAGATGGTTGTTGACCATCTCTAATCTTGTTGTCAGGATTAGGGGTCAATTTGTCGTCAGAGTTTGTGATCGCCAAAGCACCCTCAGTTTTAGAAGGGGGGTGCGCTGTTTTCTTTCTTACCGACTTTTCACTTGTAGATGGCGGAGGGGGGTATTTTTCATAGGGGTACGGCGGTGGGTGATTCGACTGTTGAGAGTCGGCAGTGTGCGGCACCTTTTCTAGTTTGGGGGGTGAGCTGTGTTCCTTCTCGGAAGAGTTGGAGGCTTCACCCTCTGCAGTTGGTGACCGCGACTTACTAATTTTGTGAGCCCCTTCAAATGGTGAAAAATCAAAATATTTGACTAATTCCACAACATTCTTAATACCAGGAATGGATGAAAGAAGGTTCGGAGAGATGTCGCAGCCCTCGCGCAAAGTGAGAATGCGTTCGGCCAAGGTATTTCCGATACCTGGTACCTGCTTAAGCTCACTGACATCACACGAATTAATGGGAACCTTTTCCATAATGATTAACAATTTACAATGTTATTTCAAATAAACTACGATACGACAATGAAAGTAGAAATGTACTCACTGCCCAAGTATAAATATACTTTAGAAATTTTATATCAACGAACTAATTCTACAGTGATCAGTATACTTAAATATAAATGTGCTCGAGGAAGCACTTAATGATTAATAAGCACTCAGTGTTTTGCGCACAGTATGTAAAAAAAACAAAATATCCAACGCAAGCACTGAACTTATATAAATATAGTTAAATGCGCAGTCGACTGGCGCACAGAAATAGATAATACTTAATTCAATAAAGCGCTCAGTATTTCGGCGCGCAATTCCGAATCACAAGTAAAATCATCGGTGGCGCCCAAGTACCGCGCCGCAAATAAAGGAAAGTTAAATAAATCGGATGCACTGAACACTTTAGGAAATATTTACAATATAATTCACTAACCTTAAATGCGATCACTGCACTACAATATGCACAGAGTGCTTACTGGTCCGTATATCTTCGAGATAATGATATACTCAGAATAGGCGAAATATAAAAATTCCGCTTACAGAAATATTTCAATAAGTGCACAGTTATGTAATTATCTACACGTATCAGTGCCCACCATATATATAATTATGTCTACGAATTTGTAAAAAAAGTATCAGTGCACACTTGATATAAATTTCTCAAAGTATCTGTGCACAAATTTTCATGAAAGTCATGCACAAATAGGATAATAAAATTAAATGTACAATGCAGTGGACCTCCACTCTCAGCCACCTCAATTACAGACGTAACCACAAATCTTACAAAATAATTTCACACGGCCAACGTGGTAAATGTATCATTTATTCTGTCTTTCTTTTTTTTTTTTTTTTTTTTTATACCACTCGGCTATGTGACAGCACGCGACAAATCAATCAAAACAAACACTCCGTCCACTTCACTTAATTGTACAGGGACTAATTGAATTAAAGTTATTTCTAATTTGCAAAATGAATAATGCGAACTTTTTTAGAAATGTCACATTAAATCTCGCAATACAATTAAGATCGCAAGTTATATATGCGCATTTCATAAAAGTTTACCTTAAGTTACAACGTATATAATACAACGAATAAATACTGCTTATAATTGGCAGCGATCAAAAAAAAAAAAAAGAAGAAGGTACCTACAAACTACGTCCTAATTTATAAAAAAAAAAATTATTTCAAACACCAGATCAATCACGTTGCAAAACACAAACATCACAAATATCATTCACACTAAGTACTTCGGCGGACGATATCAAAATACCAAATGGAAAAATATAAGTTAAGATAAGTACGCCGCTACTAAAGAAAATATCCTATGTTGCTAGAGATGCCCAACCGCTTAAAAAAAAAGGGGGGCAACTTAGCGTGATATATTCCAGCAACGAAATCTGTACCCCCAAATTATGCCAGATTTACCCGTCACTTCGAAAAGGGGGTAGATAAGTACAACTTATGAAGGCACAGAAATCGCTGCCGTTAGACTATTAAAATGAAAAAAAATTATTTATCTCATTTATTTCTTACCGTAATTTATGCAGACACACAAGACACGTACACACAGGCAACCAGCTTAAATCTACGATTGACTTACCGAAATCCGATCTAACTTCGGTAAGGATAGTAAGTCCGCAAAAAGAAACACAAAATCCTCCGCTCCCGGCGCTTGGAAAATAAAATCTAACTTATAAGGAAACAAAAATCATAACCTATTAATAAATGTATCGAGCCTATCCTCTAATTTTATATAACAAATCAATATGATTACACGTAGAAGTACCCGTGTTCAATTTGTCTTGCGGGTTTATCAAAATCTACAACAATTTTGTGAAAACGAATAAAATGTAGAACGTATAATTTTCACACTACTTAGTGAATATATTGATAAATGTATAATTATATACCTAAAATAATTACTTAAGAAAATAAATCGGTAAACTACAAGGTCACTGTGGTTTCCCGCCAAACGCGAGCCAAAAATCCCAGGTCCGCGGTTGACAATGGACTTGGATGCGGCGCACAAAAGAAAGTAATTTGTTAATGAATAGCCTGTGCGGCGTGTGTATTTAATCGTTCGCGCCACATCCAAATGTCGAATTATGTTACAGAATAGTTAAATAATTTAATTTTCTATGGAAAACTACATTAACAAGAATAAATATATAGTAAATCTTAAGTTACAGCAAAAATACAAATACAATCTTGCAGGTACGTCGTCGTATTTTTTTGACGTGCCAAGTTGCAAATCTTAATGTACCTACAAGATATATTACTACAAAATACTACAGATTACAAAATATATAAATAAGCGCAGCTAAGGATTGCTCACAGCGCCATTGTTGCGATTGCCGAGGTATTATTGGTCTCTTACCAATAATCGTCGTCGTAGTCGTCGTGGTCGTCGCTCAGCAGTCGTGATCCGGTGTATGTATATATGTGTTCCTCATCAATCGTTTTGTCTCGTTCTCCGTTCTGTTCACATCTTGTTCTGTTCTCTCGATCTTTTTTCTCCCTGGCCGGGCGTACGTAATTGTACGTGCCGTGCGCTATTGTGCGCACACACACTCGGGCGAGGGGTGCTGATTATCAAATAGCGCCCCCTGGCGCCCAGAGTTGCATATACTTGGTCTAGGGTAGTCATTGGCGAGGGGCACTCAATTATACTTAGCGCCCACTCGCGCCCTGAGCTACATGTGAGGGGGGGCATTTTCACTTCACACTTAAATTTATGTCTTGCCTCATTACCCCTATTCACATTTCAAAGGGCATGAGGGTAACAATGCAGTGAACAAAGACATTCCTCCTCGTCAGTAGTTTATATGTTTGTTTGTTTTTAAGGGTAATGCCTTTTATGAAATGCTTGCATTTATGTTTAATTTTCTTCAGAAAGGGTGAGAATGGAGTACTGCAACAGAACTGCAGCATCATGAGTTTTTCCTATGAAATACACAGTTTTTTTTTAATGAAGTATTTCATAATAACAATCAGAAGGAATATAGTGCTTCTATTTCCAGAAACCCTCAGAATATTCAATTTTTAAAAAAATGTTTACTAGAAAATGCGATATCGACTCTCAGTCTAAAACTGTGCTTACCATCAACCAAACTATGACAAATAATTAGGTGGAGAAATAAATTACACAAAAATTCTCTGACAAGTTTAAAAGAAAGAAGGAAAAAAAAAGTGATAAAAGCAATTTTCTGATGAGCACACGTGCACAAAAGCAAAAGTGTAATAACATTTTAAGGAGGTTGTTGGATAAAGAAATAAAAAGGGGGTGGGGGCACATTTTTCTTCTGTGTACATGAGGGTGGCAAGGGTGGGTTTGTGCTCCCCCTCCCCCCTTCCCCTTCCCCTTCCCCTGAATCCACTAGTGATTGTATATACCTACTTGTACTAATATTTCTGTTTTGTTTTGTATCAAATCCACAGTTGGTATGCATATTTGTAGCAGGTATTGGTATCTGGGCTCTGGTTGAGAGAGGTGACAATGTTAAAGTGACATCATACTTAGACTTCTTCACTGATCCCGCCATCGTGATGGTGGTCGTAGGCCTTCTTGGAATCGTTCTCAACTTCACTGGATTTATCGGTGCCCTCAGGGAGAACTGCTGTCTTCTGACTTTTGTAAGTTTTTTTTTTTTTAATGAATACATTACTAAATGGCATGAAATGACCCTATTCAGTTTTAGAAACTAGCATTAAAGTTTTATGGTGACATTAAAGCCCATGATATCTTTCTATTTCAATTTCTATAAGTTTAATTAGAGTTCTCTGAATTCAGATTAGAATTTTCCCTATCAAGCTGATGTTATTGATGTTATGTTTAGAAACTCAAGTTTTAGAGAAGCTAACATGTAATAATTCTTCAAATGATGACAGAAGAAAGCACAATCAAAATGCACTTCATCCACAGCCCCATTTTTCATAATTGGTAGGTACCTAACATCTAAACTGTTCAATATCTGGAGGTATTCTCTTAGAAATTGTCATATCTTCTTTTTCTTCCAGTTTTATTTGTCAATGATCCTTATCTTCATCTTAGAAGTTACAGCTGGTATCTTGGCATTTGCATTCAGTGGACAGGTATGTTAACCCTTTTAGTGTCCAGCAGAGTAGCCAAGTGGGCCAGGGCTGCCCCATTAAATTTGTTTGAAAACGTGCCTGTTATGAATATGATAATCAAATAACATTCTGTAAGCTTTTGTGAAATTATTAGAATGTCAAGCTTTTGATATTTCAGAGTGATTTTTTTTTTTTTTTTTTGTGCATGCATGGTCGACACATTCCCTTCAGGATAATGTTATGCTTCACCCCCCCCAAAAAAAAGAACAGATTTCCTGGTATCCCCTCTCCCCCACATAAAGTGGTGACCATCCCCTCCCTCCCCCACTAAAAAAGATCATGGCTATAGGTTGCTGTCAGTGCCATATATAGCAGGTATTAGAAGCTTTGTAACCATTGAAGTCTCAATAATAATATTTTTTAATAGAGCATAGAAACCCTTATGCAAAAGAAAATTAATTAAGTCCTACATTCTGTCACTTATAATTTTGCTATTAAGAGAGAGAGAGAGAACTCATTTTTCTAGGACACTGTAACTGCTGTGATGTCCTCAATGTGAGTAAGCTGATATCAGTAGAATGACAAAGTTCCAATATTGGTACATTATGTGATGCAAATATATCTTGAATGTAGAATGTCTAACATTGATACATAACAGCAAATATTTTCCACGCAAAGAAAGCAACTCATGCTATGAAATATTGATTCAACTCTTAGCCCCCCCCCCCTCCATTTTTTAACGATTTCATTGTAAAGCTCTTGATGTTTGCTCTCTACTCCAAATATTGCACCAGACTGAATTCATGCTGAGGATCACAGCTGGTGTCCTTTTAGAACTAGAAAACTAAATTGCTAAATTACATTTAAATGTGAGCTGGCTTCTTTCCCTTCCCTGGTTACTGCTCGTAAGAATATATTGTTACTGTAATGACTTTATCAACTTGAAAAATTTTGAATTATTGTCATCTACTGATCAAGAACCAAGAGGGCGTAGTTCAATTTTTGTTGTTGCAAACAAGGAGGTATCTTTTTGATAATTGAAATCATATACAAAACAAGTTGATAGTGTTGTTGTTTTGCTTCATGGCCTTATTCTGCACCAGGATCGAATACTTGATTTCAACTGAAGGGGCACAAATTCATGAAAATCTACAGTATATCATTTTGTACATTTGGACAAAAAGAACTCTTCTGGTCCATGACAGATGGTAATTATGCTATTAAATCAGGATAAATTATTGAAACTGCATGAAAATAATCAGAGGTTTAGTTCAAGTTCAATTTAAATTGGTAAAGTAAAGTAAAAAAAAATTCTGCCAGTTGTTTTGGCATGTGAGCACTTTTAATATTCCTTTTCTAAGGTTGTATAGTCTCATGTTATATCACTAAATAAATAACAGGGAAGTTTGTTTTGAGTACCAGTAAATTTTACCTATCTGTCTTTTTTGTTGGTTCAGAATATATTTGTTATTTTAATATAAGGAAAAATGTAATTATCCTCTCTATGTCTGTTTCTGTCTCTCTTTCTCTCTTTTTTTTTTACTCTCTCCTTATCTTTCTCTCTTATTTTCTCTCTCTTCCCCTCTCTCTGTGTCTCTTTTCTCTTATTTTCTCTCTCTTCCCCTCTCTCTGTGTCTCTTTTCTCTTATTTTCTCTCTCTTCCTCTCTTGCTTCCTCTCTCTTTTCTCTCTTATTTTCTCTCTCTTTCTCTATGTCTCTTTCTGTCTCTCTTTCTCTCTTTTTTTTACTCTCTCTTCTTATCTTTCTCTCTTATTTTCTCTCTCTTCCCCTCTCTCTGTGTCTCTTTTCTCTTATTTTCTCTCTCTTCCTCTCTTGCTTCCTCTCTCTTTTCTCTCTTATTTTCTCTCTCTTTCTCTATGTCTCTTTCTGTCTCTCTTTCTCTATGTCTCTTTCTGTCTCTCTTTCTCTCTTTTTTTTTACTCTCTCTTCTTATCTTTCTCTCTTATTTTCTCTCTCTTCCCCTCTCTCTGTGTCTCTTTTCTCTTATTTTCTCTCTCTTCCTCTCTTGCTTCCTCTCTCTTTTCTCTCTTATTTTCTCTCTCTTTCTCTATGTCTCTTTCTGTCTCTCTTTCTCTCTTTTTTTTACTCTCTCTTCTTATCTTTCTCTCTTATTTTCTCTCTCTTCCCCTCTCTCTGTGTCTCTTTTCTCTTATTTTCTCTCTCTTCCTCTCTTGCTTCCTCTCTCTTTTCTCTCTTATTTTCTCTCTCTTTCTCTATGTCTCTTTCTGTCTCTCTTTCTCTCTTTTTTTTACTCTCTCTTATCTTTCTCTCTTATTTTCTCTCTCTTCCCCTCTCTCTGTGTCTCTTTTCTCTTATTTTCTCTCTCTTCCTCTCTTGCTTCCTCTCTCTTTTCTCTCTCTTTCTCTCTCTTTCTCTCTCTCTCTCTTCCTCTCTCTCCCTCTCTTTCCCTTTCTCTTTCTGATATATCCATATGCCCTTGTCTCGGTCTCTCTCATTTTCCCTGTCTTTGTCTGCCTGTATAGTTTTACACAGCAGTTGATGAGGTGGTGGAACAGGCAATCATGAATTACCGACAAGATGGGGATACAACAAATTTCATTGACTATGCACAAAGAACAGTAAGTACCTGCACATTTCATCCAGTGAAACAATGATTTATAGATTTACGTCATGGTTGTTACATGAACAGGGTTCCCACAGTCATAGAAAAATAAAATCTTCTGGAAAGTCATGGAAAATGAAAAAAAATCCCCAAGTCATAGAAAGTCATGGAAATTGATCATGGGTGTGGGCTGTGTGTGGCTATGGCAGCCTCCCATCACAAATAATATATATAACTGCATGGTATTCATACGCCACTTGGATGGCGCACCCCATACCAAAATTATACTTCTCTGGTCATGGAAAAAGGCAAAAATGAGTCATGGAAAGTCATAGAAAGTCATTGAATTTGGTTCTCAAATTTCTGTGGGAACCCTGATATTAAAACTGATTACTTATAGGGTCTTTTAAAACCACTTGAGCTATTCAATTTTTGAAAAGGGTTATTGTTTTTTTAAATTTGATCTGAACATCAACTTTAATTTCAAGCAGTGCATTACAAATTTGATTTTTGTCTGATTGTATTACCTTTGAATGTTCAAAATATAGTTGGGTATTTGGTAATGTTTTATGTATAATGTCATCATGTATTATCATTCTAAGTAAATGTGCTGCACTTCACCCTTAGTAGACATGCTGCCGTCACCGACAACCAAATGAAAGTGTGGCGCTACAACAACTAGTTGGAAATTGAGAAATAGTTCTTTTTCCACAATCAGTTAAAAATATCCTGTTTAGTAGTTGGAATTTCCTGATTCTTTTGCTGTCTTATATGAATGAAGAAGATCAATTGCTGCTCTAATACAACTGTTTTCAGTTAGTACAGTATTGTGCCCAAAATGACTGCTAAAAGCCATTTTGATTAGGACATCATGTGTTGATTGGAACATCATCTGTTGAGAGCCAAATAAGAAATTTATACAGAGCTAACACCTTTCTCTCTCTCAGCAGACAATAAGCATGTATCAAAATTATGTTATACTAATATTTTGACTAAAAATCTTGCAGGACAATTAAAAAGCATGGTGAAAGTATCTTGATCTGACATGTGATCAGGTGGGCAATTCCATGGTTACACATGTTACATTTGGAGAGGTTTTGAGTTACATCTATGATTTTAAGCTCCTGTTCTCATACTACAGGTGTTAGGTAAATTAGTTTTAGTTGCAACAATTAATGCACACATTAGAGTACCTAAATACGGTATCAAAACTTCATAAGAAGGAACATAATTTCTGCCAACCCTGCAAATGCTACTCTCGTTACATTTTTTTTTTTTAATGTAACTGAGTAACCAAACATTTGCAGGGTTGGCAGAAAGTGTGTTTCTTTTTCTGAAGTTTTAATACTGTATTTAGGTACTCTAATACGTGTGCATTGTTGTAACTAAAACTCATTTAATTACCTAACACCTGTAGTAAGAGAACAGGAGCTTAAGATGTAACTCAAAACCTCCCCAAATTCAGCGTGTACGTGTAATCATGAGATTGCCCAGGTGTTGTTTAGTCTGGGCTTTATTTCATCAAAGTTATAGAGTTATGGTAGGGTTTCTGTTAGGTTATAGATTGGGTTAGGGTTAGGGTTAGGGTTAGGTATAGTGTCCAGGGTTGAAGTTAAAAATTTGGGTAGCATAGGATATTGACCGGACGGCGGAGCTGTTGTTACTGGAACATATGTTGTGCAACCTCGTTATTACCATGAACAATATTCTTTGACCTTGTGTTAGTTGGAATGCTGTGGTGGAGATGGAGGCTACAGAGACTGGACTTTCAATCGATACTTCAACTGCTCTGACTCTAACCCCAGTATAGAGCGGTGTGGCGTTCCTTACTCCTGCTGCCGTCCTGTATCCCAGGATGATATCATCAATACCCAGTGCGGCTTTAACGTTCAGAGATCTGAGGTATGTCTGATGATGATTATCATCTTTGCATTTTATTATGTTTCTATGGTGATATGTTGGAGAATATTTGGAAACAGAATTCCCATAGTCTGACACATGGTAAAAAGTATCATATAAAAATTGTTATAGTGTATTGTTTTAATTTATCAGAGAAACGATGATTAAACTGATAAAGAAATAATCTTTCACTATGTACTGTATGTAGTAAGTACAATACAAACTTTCAGCATCATTTGTTCCATATGTGGTGAATTATTTGAGTAAGTCTCCATGCATACAGTTAAAAAGAGACTGAATTATAAATTTGTATAGCTTTTCATCATAATTGTCTTCTGTTACTAAATCCTAATATACCTAAATAATTGATTTAAAAAGTCATATGATTTGGGTTCCTTTTTAATAGGTATTATACATTTCTGTCTGCTTCACAAGGTACCCATACTCCCAATCTTAAAATAATAAATTTGGAAAGACCATAAATCATTTCTTTTACAAAGTTAGAATAATTCTAGAACTCTTACTCGTACAACATGTTTTGAAGAAGCTTAGCAAATTTTAGTGGCATGAAAATAGTCTGGGAGCCTGTCCCAAAATAGTCACCCCATTTTACATATGAGATTTGACCCCTTAAAGTTACTTAGACCATCCATGTCATTCACAAAAAGCTTGAAATCGACCCGACTTTGGGGCCCGTTTGAGGGGCTCTGGGGGCCAAACCCGGCGGCTTCGTTCGAGCTGACAAGCTTTTTGTAAATGACATGGATGGTCTAACCGTCTAAGTAACTTTAATGGGTCAAATCTCATATGTAAAATGGGGTGACTATTTCGGGACAGGCTCCCAGACTAAAAGCTGTGCTTGAAACACATCAGGGTTACTTATAGAAAAAGTAATCTTTTAAACTTCTATTTAACCTGCTTTTAATCTGCATTTCAAGTAACTTGTTTGGGAGTGTAGAGAGTGTACCATTTATAGTCTATTTACATGTTTGGGATATTTTCCAATTTAGCCAATTCAAATTGACACCCATGTTTTAGCAAGCAATAAGAATACTTTGTGTCTCTTTTCATCATCAGTCTGCTGAAAACATTGATAAGATATACGTTATTGGATGCATCGATGGGTTCCTGTTATTCGTGAACGAGAAGAGCTTGATCGTTGGGCTGACTATCTTTGGAATTGCTCTCATTCAGGTGAGAAAATTTGATAAGTTATAATGATTATTATCTGCATTAATAGAATGGCTTGAAAAAGACATTCTGCTCTTTACAAAGTACAATATAATGTTTTATATTTACAAAATATGGGAGATCAAATCTTTCATGGACACTTATGCAACTACTAGTGGCTATTTAATCATAATGAAAATTTATTTAGGTTTGGTAATCTTATATTTATGATAGACATGTATTATATGTAAATGGTGAGAAATAGTGTTTTTGTGTTATTCTGTGACAATAAAGTTGTCCAATTCTCAAGCTTTAAAAGTGAGGTCTTGTTAGTTTGGTTTCAGTTGCTATGTAAAAGCCTATTCTATTTTGCACTTGATAGTTTGGATTTTAATCAATGAAACAATCAGTGATGCTTTGTCTAGATTATAGTCCGATATGATCATCTATGAATAGATGATTGCATTGAATCAAAAGCTATTTTCTCATCTACTGTATTCGCCATATATTTCATGAGGGTTTTATTTTCGTGAATTTTGCTAAAATATTTCCAACAGAAGTAGTCAGTTGAATTTGTTGTGTCCTGGTCAGATATGCACCACGTTGCTTTGAAAAAATTGCTGTTTGTAGATTGAGAATTTCTCAATCATGAATTCAACCACTCGTGAAATAGTCTGGTTAGTCCTATTTGCGAAAATTTATGGCATATACAGTATATGTACTGGTAGTCTTTTACAAAAACCAAATATCTACCTATTATAGAGAAGCTTTATGCATTATGCCACTGAAATGTGTGATGAATTAAAAACAGATTATGTGGTATTTACTTGTTTAAATGGAAGATATTGTTTTAGCAGGATAGTTTCCCCTTTTTCCTTTTGAAATTATCCAGCTTATGTAGGAATATTAAAAATTGTCCTTTTGTCTGTAAAGTTTATCCCAGTTTACACTGTCATAGCAGCAGTATGTAAATAGTACTACATGAATGTAAATCGATGATGAGGATGATGATTATGATAATTATAATGATTTTCATTCATCATCATAATTGTCATTGTTTTTATTATCGTCATCCTTGTTATTATCATCCTCATTATTGATACTTGTTTTTCTTTAATGACTAGTAGTAGTTTATTCTAATATTCATTTCTGGATTTGAATTGTTTATAATTTAAAAATCTCATTGTCTATAACTATCTGGCTAGTATATTAGTCACTTGGTATTTAGTTATTACAGGAAATATCTAACTTTGCTTGTTTTAATATGATGATGTAATCTTTTATATTTTATTTTTCTATGTTGACTATTTTAGCTCCTGGTGATGCTTCTGGCCTTCATATTGAGCAGACAGATTGAGAAGGAATATGATTTCTATCAAGAGTTTAAAAACAGGAGCACTAATGGAATACCCACTGTGTCTGGTGGCAACAAGTTCTAACCGGTTCTAACTGATTCTGACTACATTTTAAACATATGGGCCATGAAACTGAATTACTCCAACTATAAGCATATAAAGAAGTTCTAGCATCTGCAGTTTTCAAAGCTAACTGCTGAATACAATATTTTTTGTATAGAGAGTGTAGCATGATTATTTTATGTTTCCTATATATACTTATATGATTTGCCCTTAAATGACATTAAATAAATTTTAGATGTTAAATTCAAACATGATTCTAAAAATCAGTCATTTAAACATTTCATTGTCTTCTGTTGACTATGCAAATTTATTTCTGAAACAAAGAACATAAACCAATAATGAATCGGATTTGAAATTCATAATTTTCTAATTTAGAATTTTAATTTATGAGAAATGATAAGGTTTAGCGATGTTTCCATTCCAATTTATTATCTACAATGTTCTGATCACCAAAAAAGTGTTAATTCAAACTTTCGAAAGTAGTTTTTGGATGTACATTTCAAGACAATCTAATGGATGACTGTTTACATTGGGCATTGACATTTTAGAGATATTAATTATACATTAATTATTTTAAGTATCACAGCTGTAATATTTTAAAACTACACTATGTGATATTCACAAAATTGTGAGTTGTTTGGTAGGAAATCAAACTTCTTTACAGCAAGTAACCTCCAGTATATTCCATCAAAATTGTAGATGATGTTATATCTGAACCAAAATGAAAAAAGAAGAGTATTGGCCTCCATTTTGAAAAATATGTGTAGTCAAGTTTTGTCATAGGGACGTCAAACTTTCTACATAATCGAGCTACTTTTGATAAATTACCTTCCAGTTGTTTGTCATTCTTAATACACTTCTGTGCCTTCAGAGAGATGGATCAATTTTGTTTGTACAGGCAAAGCCTTAAAAAAATTATAGTAATTAGAAACATTTATAGTAGATATGAAGGACTAATAGTTTGAATAAATTTTCCATGATTTCCACTGGATAGGTGTATGTCAAATGGAAAGGAAGTATATAATTAGGTAAAGTTTTCTTTAAAAATATACGTTATGGGATAAATGGATATAGTTATCTTTGTAAATGACAATTTTGCTGAAGGCGATGATTGATTTTATGGCACCTATTTACTTTGAAATATTTACTGATTGTAGACATTTACACTGTTTTGTGTCTTATATGACTTTTGCAATGTAAAGGATTGTATAACTAATTAGTATTTGTGAAGGAGTCAAGTTTGGTTCAAGATTATTTGACTTTTGAACATTCCTTAAAAAAAAAAATTGTAAATCTATACACTAGAACTCACTGGTTCTGGACATGGAATCCACATAATAATCTTTTCTTTTGTTTTGCTTGTATTCCCGTGTTTGGTAAATATTGTAATTTTATTTATAGTGAATTCAGTATTATGCTATTTGATATGAATATGGCTGACTGTAGCTATAAAGGATAGTAAATCATGTATTTGTTAAAAGGTCAAGACTTTTTTTTAATTGTATATAATGTTAATGCAGAAATATATGATATTTACCATATCTGTATAAAAAAATAGAAACATGTAGATCAGGGTTCATCACATAGATTTAGATTTATTTAAGTTTCATAAGAAGCAAAGCATATGTCCTACGACAAGTAGAAAACTTTCAATTTGGCTCATTTTTAATATCACATTTTTGTAAAGATACAAAGCAATTTTTGATATGGTCTATACAAGCTACATATGTGTGTAGCTGTCAAGAAATTGTACATTCAAAGAGATTATTGATTATTATAGATATGCTGTAAACTGAAAAGAAATTTCATTTCTACATTCTGTGAAAAGTAATTGCACCACTTGAGAGTTTTAAAGTACATCTGAATTACAACTGAATCTACAGTAGATTTTTAAAATCTTTGTAAGTATTGGGTTATTGATACTTTCTTCAATTTGAATGAGAAAATATCTGTAGTACATTTCTTGGAGGGCTTTCAATTCATTTGTCACTTTCATTATCTGTCTTCCCTATACATATATGTGCTTTGTACTGCTTTTGTATAGGAAGGGAGATTGAAACCAATTAAATACACAGGTATGCTACCTTGGTCTATTTTTTTCATAAATGGACCTCTTGAGAGTTTCAATCATTTTGATAAATGTTGCTAATTGGGAATGAAGGTATGATGATTAATTATTGATCATCAGCTTTCAGTATAGTATTAATTTCATAAAGAGATAATATGATCATGTATTTTTCTATATACAGGCCAGGCAATGAGAGGATTAAAATTTAATGAACGGTCAAAATGTGAGCATTGCGTGTCTGGAGTAGTGTCCCTCATAACTAGAAATTTTACCGCGCTTTTTTGTGAGATAAAATATCAATGCCGTTGGTGCATACATTGTGTTCCCGGCAAGTCATGTATCCGATGACTGGGGTAATAATATATCTGTAAAATGCTTAGAGACAATTAATGTAGATGTATTAAGTGCTATAGAAAGCTAGCAATATTTCAATAAATGGGGATACCAGTTGGTTTTACACAATGAGCCTGAAAAAAGGACCAATCATGTTTGATCCGTAAGCCCTATAATGTGCTGCACAATACAGTGGAGACTTGCTATAAAGGGCTCAGATACTATGAGATTTGTGATATAACAAGGTCATTTTGCTGGTCCCAGGTCTTTATGTTCTTTTGGTTTTTTACCCTTATATTATATAGGAGATTCCTGATATAACAAGGTAATTTTTATTGCCAAAAGGTCCTCTTTATAGAGAGTTTCCACTGTATATACATGTAGCCTGGAATACTATGTGATGGGGTGGTGTATGACCTGAAATCATGCAATAGCCTAGATATTAGCATCCCTGAAGCTACATATCAAAGTAAAACAAAAATACCTATATTTTGAGTTTATCTGTATAACCTTAACAGTTAATCACACATTCAGGAGCACTCAGGACCCTTGAGTTATTAATGGTTATAAAAGCAAATAAGTCTTACAACTGGATAAACTTTTATCACAGGTTCAGTTGCACAAAACAATTTATAATATACTGGGTTGATTATATTCTCATTTGTAAATTCAAATTTTAGAATTTTCAGAATATCGTTTTGTATTTGAGTGACATATGAACTATGGTTTAACTATATTTCATATGAACTATCCAAATATCTTTTATAATAGACATGAACACTCATATGATTTCCCATTCCAAACACTTTGAGAATCAAGGATCCTAAAATGTGAAAGAATTGACAGTATTTGTTTTCACAAAACTCAACAATTAAGAAAAGCTGATCAGCTTCCACATTATATTTTCAAATCCAACAATGTTTCTGAGTATTAATTCTCAGGACATATTTTGATACCAGGTAAATAAACAGTGAGATATAGTCTACAGTTGGAATATTGTAATTGGATAAACAGATAAGGTGGTGAAGAGATAGAGGGGAGAGGGGCAAAAGGGGGCTTTTTCTTTTGTTATAATAAAAAATAGATATAGGTGAAACATTTGGTGCAATTTACAGATTTTATCTCCTTTATAAAGGTAAATAGAGAGAAGGAATGTTGATGTGATAGATAGGAAGGTAGTGAGAAAGGAAGATTTGTAGAGGCCAAACACAATTAAGACATGTAGATTGAAAGAGATCAACAAAGTAGAGAGTTGAAGGCTTTGCAGTGAATAAAACAGAAATCTAGGAAATAAAAAGGTACATCAAATGAGAAGTCAAGTTGGTAATTAAAGGCGAGGGATGTGGGAGAGGGAGAAATGAGAGTTTAAATTACAAAATTCTGAAAACTACATGAGGAAATATCAATAGACATGGATGGGAAATGACATTTACAGTTTACTTGCTAGTGAATATTTCCCCTTATCATTATCCATCAACTTCAGATATATGTTATAATGTTTCTGTAATATTATATTGTTAAGGGATCTCTTGATAACAAAGAATATGCGGATATGCCACTGGAACTTTTCTTTCATGAACAAAAAAATCATGAAGGAAATGGACAAAGGATGTTCAATAATATTTGTTCTGTTGACACAATGTCATTAAAATCTGCTTTTCTGATATATATTCTAAGACAGTGAAGAACTTTCTTTTGATTGGTGGATGCTCATAAAAGGCAATTTAGATCAAAACTACTGTAAACAGGCAATACTTCGAGGTGCGAAAATTTGCACGAAATTGAAAAACGAGCAAATATTTTTGTAAATGTAATTTCGTGGCCATGAGCCTAGCTCATCGTTGAAATTAAAAAACACTTGAAATTAATTTTACTCAGCCGAGTACTAAAAATTAATCACATGAAAATTTCTACTTTTACAGGAGTACATGGTCTTTAACATAAATATTTTGAAATGAACATGAACATGCTATAAAACTGGAAACTTTTTAGTAAGGTGGCATAGCTTGAAAATTGTGCATTTTTGTCTAAAAGCACCAAATTTGGCACATGTGTTAAGAAATTCATTCTGAAAAATTTTATATGGAAGCACTTTCAAAAACACAAATTTGAGGGAATTTTGGGCTAAATTGTAATTCCTATACAGTGCGTCCCAGAAAAAACGAAACAGAGATTTATCAATGTTTAATCATATCTTAATCACAATTATGATTAATAAATGACACATATTTGTAAAGCTTGGACCCTCTTCTTTCATTTGATGCCACTCATATGATACATACTTCATGCATGAGTGAATAAAGACAATATGAAGCAGGGCTACCAAAAAGTCGTTTGGCCAACAATGTCTGAATTTCAAAGAGATAATCACATTTCTAGAAAGTTCATTTTCTGCCCTTTCATATGACATTTCAGTCGGGAAAAATGAGCCAGGGATGACAAAGCTCCGTTGGTGTAAAGTGATGCTTGCATATCCATCATTTATTAAACGAATTCGTTTGCACTGGCTGCCTGTCCTAGCAATAAACAAACAAGACAAAAGACCTTCATGCATGGCTAATCATCAACAAAATGGAGTGGTGAGTACAAAATGATAAAAGCTGATTAATAGTGAGGTACGTTTGCATTAACCTACTTGCTCATGCAGTTAACAACAGAGCAACTAGTATTTCTGGTAACAGAATGGGGATGATCTGGGAGCCTTTAATAAATCATGGAAATGCAAGCATCAATTTACACCAACAGAGCTTTGTCATTCCAGGCTCATTTTTCCTGATTGAGGTGTCATATGAAAGGGCAGAAAATGAACTTTCTAGAAGTGTGATTATCTCTTTGAAATTCAGATATTGTTGCCCTAACGACCTTTTGGTAGCCCTGCTTCATATTGTCTTTATTCACTCATGCGTGAAGTATGCATCATATGAGTGGTATCAAATGAAAGAAGAGGATCCAAGCTTTACAAATATGTGTCATTTATTAATCATAATTGTGATTAAGATATGGTTAAACAGCTATTATATTATAGGCCTACGTTATCTAGAGTTGACAATCATTTCTAAAAATGTGATTCTGACATTTGATTCGTCCAAAACATCCTTGAATTTGGGTTTGAAATGTCGTAAAACTAATAAAAACAAAATTAGGATATGGTGCTTGAAACAGTTTTGTTCAAATTTTAGTCAAATGTTTCTATACGCCAAGTAAAAATCATCAACATATGATCATTTAGCGGGACTGCAGAATTGTCTTATTATCAGAGGGAAACTTTTAGCCCTACCCAAACCAAACCCCTTCACAACAGTCAATATAGGCTCAACAGTGGCGGCACCAAGGGGGGGCATGGGGGGGCATTTGCCCCCCCAGTCAGAAGCTTTGCCCCCCCCCCCAGTTGCCCCCCCCCCAATAATTTTTGGAGTGAAAAAAAATAAAAGGGTGGAAAATGAAAAAGAAAAGAAAAGGAAAGAAAAAAGTGAAAAAGGAATGGAGAAAAGAAGGAAAAAGAAAGAAAACGGAATACAGGCCTATAACTCCCACCACATAATCAGGCCGCGAAATGATCAAATGTCCTCATATTGGGGTAGTTTTATAGCCAAATAATCATTTCTGTACATTTTCACCACAAAAAGTTTCAAAATTTTTGCCCGTTCGCAATGTATAACTACCACCTTATTATCGGGCAGCAAGATGCTCAAATGTCCTCATATCTGGGTAGTTTCATAGCCGAATATAATTTCTGTACATTTTCATGACAAAAAGTGTTCGCAATAAATAACTACCACCTCATAATCGGGCAGCAAGATGCTCAAATGTCCTCATGCATATTGGGGTAGTTTTATAGCCGAATATGTAATTTCTGTACATTTTTACTACAAAAAATTCGCAATGTATAACTACCACCTCATAATCGGGCAGGCAGATGCTCAAATGTCCTCATGCATATTGGGGTAGTTTTATAGCCGAATATGTAATTTCTGTACATTTTTACTACGAAAAATGTCAAAATTTTTGCTCGCTCGCTTCGCTCGCTCGCAGTATATAACTAACACCTCTTTATAATCGGGCAGTTCAGCTAGATGCTCAAAATGTCCTCATATCTGGGTAGGTTTATAGCCGAATATTCTGTACATTTTCACTACAAAAAGTGTCAAAATTTTTTTTGTCCGCCCTTGCCCCCCCAACATTTTCTTTTCCCCCCCACTTTAAAAATCCTGGTGCCGCCACTGAGGCTCAAACAGTACGGGGTAACCTCGCTAGTCATAAGGACCGCTATTCATAAGGACCACTTATTCATAAGGACCGCTATCCATAACGCGTGACTAAATGAATAGCGGTTTTGTACGAATAGCAGTCCTTCTGAATAGCGAGTAAACCATACACAAATTACCTCGCTATTCATAAGGACATCCATTCATAAGGACCACTATTCATAACTACTCATAAGGACCACTATTCATAACGCGTGTTAAATGAATAGCAGTTTTCTATGAATAGCGGTTCTTATGAATAGCGAGCGGACCCCAACAGTACATGTATCATGAAATTTCTTTTCAACCCTGAATGAAGGCCTGTGCAATAATTCTGTGAAATAATTATGTGAAATTATGTGAAATATTCGGGGATGGACAAGTCCTCCAGAAATTTGGAAAAAATGGGGGAGGGGATATATAAATAACTTAAGGCTTCAGCACACAACTGAGGATCTGTAGTGCTCTAGAATGAAAAGTTTACAATTCAAAATGGAAAATCAACTCGCTTGATCATCCCCATGAAATTGAAAGTCGCGATAGACAGAATTGATGACGATTTCAGCTGCGTGTTCTAATAGAAGAGAAGAAAGGGTAGCAATTACTCTTAGGCTTATAGACTTTGAATTATTTTATGTCAGGAACCACAAACAATATGCTTGTTTATGTGGAAGGTGTGGAATAGAATATCATAGTCCTTATACAACCCTTCACGTCTTAAAATGACTTGCTCTTATAAACATCAACCATTTACGCGAATCATTCTGAAAACCTATTATAGCCTTTCTAACTTTCTGTACCCAAACATATAGTACTGCACATACCCTATGTAGCTCTAGTAACTCTTATTGTGTAATGTTACCACCTTTGCACCAACACAGTGATATTTGGAGCTCTAAGGTAGTGTCCAAATATCTAGGTGAGAGTATCTAGGTTTTGCAATTACAAATTCCTTCAAAATTGCCCCATAAATTAATTTTTGGAAGTGCTGCCATATCTAATATTGTTCAGTATGTATCTTTCAACAATTGAACCAATTTTGGTGCTTTTAGACAAAAGTGCACAACTCAGCCGAATTTTGGAGCTATGCCGCTGTATACTATTAATGATTTGATCACAGAGGCTATTTTTTGTGGCAACAAAGTTTCACAAAATGCAAAGAGAGTAAGTATCAAGTGTTGTGTTATAATCCAATATCATTTCAATTCATGAAACTTTTAGGAATCTGGGGAGCGTTTCATCAAGTGTCTTGTCGGTGATTTTACCGACTAATTTGCTCTCTGCCAGTCAGATGAAGGGATTTCAGTAGCTTATAACAGTTATTGTAACTTGCCATCGATGACAAGTTTTATGAAACAGATCCCTGAATCACTCACAAAATTGGTTAAAGTTTCTTGCTCACAAAAGATATCGAAACTGGTTTAACTGTAATGTAAGACCAGAAACTTTAGCTCAGATTCGCAAATGTTTGCTGGAAAATCAGTGAATCATAAATTGTCAAAACACTAAATTTTTGCAAATCGTGAAAGTTTCTTGCTGTGAAAATGGCTGTTGTTTACGATTCGTGAAATTTCTAGTTTTACAGTATTCACTTCCTTACACCATAGTGACATCCTTACTTACTGACTCTATTCACTCATTTTCCTTTCATACTGAATATAACAACATTTCAAAATACAGAATAAACAGTCTGAAAATGGATATTTGTTGTCCACGTTGCCATGTGAGGCAACATTTTAATTATTTTTTTTTCCATTCAACTTTTTATCAAGTCTCCTTCATCAAACAGCACTGAGCAATATATACAAAATTAGTATATACATATACATCTAACAAGTAACTAAAAGAAAGACATAAACTCGCACACTTTGAGTGTAAGAGGAATTGGGAAAACGGTAATACAATGAGGAAAAAAAAAAGAAAAGAAAGATGAGATAAAGTAGGAGAGAGATGAGGTTACGAAAGCACTATGTGATCCCTTCTATCTGTTTTGAAAGAGGGCCCCTCATTTCCTCAGATATACTCAGTATTATCAGAACATACCAGTTTCTCAGAGGGATATTCAAAAGACCTCAACAGATATCCTTCATGTACGTATACACATTCAGTTTTATCATCTACAATGTACAATGCAGGCACTAAAAAAACAACTAATGTGCATGTATTCCATGAGACTGGATTTTACAAAAACAATAATCCTTACTTTGTTAAGAGAACAAACTGTAACTAAAATCTGGTTCTTTGATATTGCTTTATATGAAAAACCAATTCAAAACAAAAGTATCAAAAAAATCTTAACCCAAAATAAATAATATATACAAGTACACAATATATGCATAACAAAACTTATAAAAAAATATTTGCACTGATATCTGCAGCATGAAAATAACAGACCAAATAAAGAAACAAAAAAATCAAATCAATCAATCAGTCACGTTTATACTTTCAATTGATCATGATTGCATGAAACAGAACATCAGATCAAATATCATGGTAGGATCCTTATTTAAAATCATTTATATGTGGTATAGAATGACATCCAGAGTGAGTTTTATTTGAATGTATAAAGCTTTATTTGTTGTCATTACCGGAAACTTCAAGAGCATAAGAGTTCTGGTCCTTTATTTTATCTTTTTTGTTCTTTTACTTGTTATTCTTAGAGTTAGATTGCTTAATAGTTTGTAATGAAATTGTCTGCCTTTCCAAAGGCCAATGAAGTGTTGTTTGTTTACCGTATTTCAGGATTGTAAGAACAGAATGGCTAAGGAAAATATGAACGACATGAAATAAGCCAGTTTGCAATTACAATTTGCACATGTGCAGATTAAGGTCATTTGTACCGAGTACAATAACCTTTGTACGCAGTCACAGTGTGCGTCCCACAATGCACGCATGCATCTGTTTTGGTGGACGCGCTACTTGTTTCACACGTAAAATCATACTGGTGCATGCATCGTGGTGCATACACTATGAAAGCATATAGAGGTCAATTGTACTTGGTACAAGTGACCTCTATCTGCACATGTGCAAATCGTAATTATGAAGTGGCTTATTTGGGTCTGGGCTACACGTAAGTAAAGTGTTGTGTCCAAGGCTGAAGCATTTGTCTGAGGATTGAAACTGGAACAATGCTGTTAGACTTTTGGCAAAGTACTTTTGCAGTATAGTTTCAACTCAGTATCTTCAAAAGACATTCAATAACAATTTCATTTGCATGTACATGTACACAAATTAGCGTTTTTAGAGGTTACATGTACCGGTATAAAGCATGAAAGGGTAATGATCATTGAGAACCTTGTTAAATAATATCATGGAATTACATGCTCTCAAGTACAGTCTGTTACACTGCCAGTCACATATGGCTATGATAATTGGCTTCAAGTTTAACATAATTATGACTGATATTAATCGTTCTGCAAATAGAGAAAACGATACAGTAGAAAATAAACATACATGTAGACAGGAGAACACAAAACCCTTTGACTTGAACACCTGTAACATTACTCCAAAACAAATAACATCTGATAGCCCATTTAGACTATGGCCTAAACATACTAACAATGCATGGTATTGGTTCCATCGTAACATCCTGATGTTTGGGTCATAGTGTAAACAGGCCTTATATAATCAGTTGTTAACAAAATGAAAATCAGGGCACTACGTAAGCTCAAGCTTTTGGGGGTCTTTCAAGGTGTTTGGGAATAATACAAAAATATTTCTCTTTTACATTATGTAAAGAAACAATGATGCTTGCACAAATAGAACTTGGTCCTTCACAAACAAATTTACAAAGTATAATCTGCTTCAATAACCTAGCATGAAGTAACCTTGAAAAAAAAGAAACTATAAAAATAGAGCTGATAGCCCCATGTGTATGAATTTTATGAATGTGAAGAGGCTTTCTGGTACAAAGTTTTCTAATATAATTCATTAGAAAGGAAAACAAATCTCTACTGATTCTATCACTCATTTCTATATATTTTACATGAGAACATTTTTTCATAGGAATGTCAAACAAATGGTATTAGAAAACAGTGAAAATGTACAGTTATAAAATATTGAGCAAATTGCATTTCTTATCTTTTTTAGCTACAAGTAAATTTTACGATTGGAAATTTAACTCTCATCACAAAATTTAAATATTGAAATGCTATGTACACTTCTAAACATATACATATTGCTTTTATGAAAAGGAAGGCTCAAGAAAAAGTAGAAATGAATAAATCATTCATCATGACAAAATGCTTTTAAGATTTGACAGCTAACGTAACTTTGCTTTCAATTTCATATTTGATTAACTCCTTAACCCATTTGAGAAGGCTTTATTTCATTAAACAAATATTTCAAAGTGGCTTCATCCAGAGTTTTCTGAATAATCTTAGACATAATATTCTTCAGGTCAAAGATGGTCTGTTTCTTTTTGAACCTGCATATCCTTAAGAGGGAACAACTACCAAAAAAGAATTTTATGCTCTATGTTTAGGATTTCATGACAATATATATATCAGCTCAAAATATTACTCTTGTAAGTAAATATTGTAAGTTTAACTGTATTCTAAATAAATATTTAACTGACATGCCAGTATCAGGTGAGTACACAAGTTGATGCACCTGTACACACAAACAGAAGTGTGTACGGGCTGTGATATGAAAACTTTTCTTCCTTAATGTGCTCTATAATCAATAACCGGTAGGGCTGATTTGAATGATGTGCAAAATATTATTTTTCAGTGACTGGTTCCTTGTATTAGTTGTATATAATGTTAAATTAAATTAGACGAAGGTGTGAATTATCACTTTTCAAGGTGGCAAAGATATCCTTTGATATTATAAATACTACAAGTAATTTAAGAGGAAAAGTGCAAGGATGGCAGAAAATGTTTAGAGGTAAATGCAGGGCTCCGTTTTATAACACCGCGTTGAGCCCATCGCATACTAAACGATCAGTCTGCGATCAGATTTTGGATGAAAATGAAATAGCGTTTGTTATGAACATTGAAACAAATAAAATCTTTTTGACCATATAGATAGAAAAATTGAAATTACAGCCTGCTACAAGCCTTCTAGTCGGAGGAAATGCTAAATCAGCTCCGACTCGTAGTGATGCCAGACTAGTCCTACGATTGCCTACGATTTGAAACTGATTTGGCCTTTATTCTGGGTAGAAAGCCGATAACGCAGCAAATTACTAGGTTTAATATTCATATTACTGTTCAGAACCTCTACTAGGAAGATTTTATTTGTTCAACTGTCCGTATTTAATGCTATTGCGATTTCCAAAATTGGATTGCAGTCTTTCGTACAGTGTGTGGTGGGCTTCAGAATAACAACTGCCACATTCCCATTACAAATCTGCTCACAGCCACTTTAAGGCAATGATTTCAGTAGCTTATATCAGTCATTGTAACTTGTTATTGATAAAAATTTTATGAAAATTTTTGAAGTACAGTTTCAAGGTTGTTTCAGGAACACACATAGAGAGGAGTTGACTCTAAAAGGCAGTTTATTAACCCATCTGTGATCAGGAGATAAATTTTTGTGTTTTGCATCTTCTGATTAGGAAAGCTGCTTTATCTACATACATGTTTGAGCTGAAAAATGTAGAATTACTGCAAAGTTTTGTTACTGTGAAACCAGTTCCATTCTTATTTTACTCGAAGTTCTTCAGATTATCATTTGTCTCTAAATAGAACAAATGTTGGTTTAGTAAGTGTATTTTATAGAGGTTCCAAGATCTGGAATGAATTGCACCCAGATATAAAGTTAAGTCCATCTTTAAACTCACTCAAACGCAATTATAAGTCATATTTACTCGAACAATATTAGGCCCTTTGTCTGGCATCATACATTGTCTGTGTAGGGTTTGTCCTGGTTGATTAAATTTTCTTTCAAATCCTATATTACTGACCATATTATACATGTATCTACATTTTATCCATCCAATAAGCCCATTTTATGTATTCATTTATGTATATACCAAAGGTGGCAGCTTTTTAGAAAGCTCCTTGCTTTTCTTGCTGTCTCCTCTATCTTGTAATTTTATATTTTGTACTGATTTGTATTTGTATGTATTTTTTAAACTATTGATGGAAATAAATGAAAGTCAAAATATTGTTAGTTGAATGGAACAATGAGTGGAATTGAAAATAAGCAATAAACATGAATAATCTTCAAATATGTAACAAGTATTCAAATGCAACACCACTATTTCCATTTCCAATCGATTCTATATTTTTGCTGCCATGTATAAGGATTTTAAATTTTTAGATTCATTCCTATATTTAAACAAGTGAATGAGTAAATTACGCAATGCGTAATAAATGTCCCCGCCGGAAGTGCAGATCTGTGGAAATTAACTAGCCTGAACCTTAAAACTTCAGTGAAAAACTTTAGTGAATAAAATAATAATGTTACTGCATGCAAAAGAAGAGAATACCAACAATGCATGTATACAACTGAAATATAAAACATGAAAACATTATGAACCTTCAGTCATTTTGAATAAATTTGCATAAATTTGCATGAATAATGAATTTCAAAATTCTGTGTAGAAGTTTGGAAGCCCCCACCCAGCCCTATCAGATAAAACAATCGGAATCAAAATCCGATGTGAAATAGAGGAGAAGTAGCATTTTTCGTCAATTTTGAATAAATTTGCATAAATTTGCATAATTAATGAATTTCAAAATTCTGTGTAGAAGTTTGGAACCCCCACCCAGCCCTATCAGATGAAACAATCGGAATCAAAATCCGATGTGAAATAGAGAAGTAGCATTTTTCGTCAATTTTGAATAAATTTTCATAAATTTGCATAATTAATGAATTTCAAAATTCTGTGTAGAAGTTTGGAAGCCCCCACCCAGCCCTATCAGATAAAACAATCGGAATCAAAATCCGAGGTGAAATAGAGAAGTAGCATTTTTCGTCAATTTTGAATAAATTTGCATAAATTTGCATAATTAATGAATTTCAAAATTCTGTGTAGAAGTTTGGAAGCCCCCACCCAGCCCTATCAGATAAAACAATCGGAATCAAAATCCGATGTGAAATAGAGAAGTAGCATTTTTCGTCAATTTTGAATGAATTTGCATAAATTTGCATAATTAATGAATTTCAAAATTCTGTGTAAAAGTTTGGAAGCCCCCACCCAGCCCTATCAGATAAAACAATCGGAATCAAAATCCGATGTGAAATAGAGGAGTAGCATTTTTCGTCAATTTTGAATAAATTTGCATAAATTTGCATAATTAATGAATTTCAAAATTCTGTGTAGAAGTTTGGAACCCCCACCCAGCCCTATCAGATGAAACAATCGGAATCAAAATCCGATGTGAAATAGAGAAGTAGCATTTTTTGTCAATTTTGAATAAATTTTCATAAATTTGCATAATTAATGAATTTCAAAATTCTGTGTAGAAGTTTGGAAGCCCCCACCCAGCCCTATCAGATAAAACAATCGGAATCAAAATCCGAGGTGAAATAGAGAAGTAGCATTTTTCGTCAATTTTGAATAAATTTGCATAAATTTGCATAATTAATGAATTTCAAAATTCTGTGTAGAAGTTTGGAAGCCCCCACCCAGCCCTATCAGATAAAACAATCGGAATCAAAATCCGAGGTGAAATAGAGAAGTAGCATTTTTCGTCAATTTTGAATAAATTTGCATAAATTTGCATAATTAATGAATTTCAAAATTCTGTGTAAAAGTTTGGAAGCCCCCACCCAGCCCTATCAGATAAAACAATCGGAATCAAAATCCGATGTGAAATAGAGGAGTAGCATTTTTCGTCAATTTTGAATAAATTTGCATAAATTTGCATAATTAATGAATTTCAAAATTCTGTGTAGAAGTTTGGAAGCCCCCACCCAGCCCTATCAGATAAAACAATCGGAATCAAAATCCGATGTGAAATAGAGGAGAAGTAGCATTTTTCGTCAATTTTGAATAAATTTGCATAAATTTGCATAATTAATGAATTTCAAAATTCTGTGTAGAAGTTTGGAAGCCCCCACCCAGCCCTATCAGATAAAACAATCAGAATCAAAATCGGCCAAGAAATGACGGAGAAGTAGCATTTTCTAACGGACAGACGGACGGACGGACGGACGGACGGACGGACGCACACACGCACACACGAACGGAGCCCGTTTCATAGTCCCCTCTCGAACTTCGTTCGGCGGGGACAATAATCAGATATTTACATTTGTTCTAATGGTGAAAAGTTTATTTTCACTATTTTTCATCATTTAAGAGGACTGAACATCTTTCTGCAGTAATTGCTATATCATATCGGTATTGATTGATATTACCTTTTAAATATCAATCTTTTCAACTAAGAGTCACGCTTAAAGGGTACAAATCACAAAAAAATATTTTGCTCTGTATGTTAGGGGTTTCATGTCGCAGCTTCTCGCTATACTATATTTGAAATATGAGCTTCAAATGTTGATGCTATAAAGAGAAATTGTAAGTTGAAATACACTCCGAATAAACGATACAGTGACTTGTACAGTGACTGGTCGATGAAAAGAAAAAGGGCCCGCTCGGAACCCAACTCAGAGTTCGGTTCTGCACGAGGGAGTCTTATGCTTTCCTTCATTTTCTTCATACTCCTTAACCATTAACTTATAGAAGGCGAGGTAAAGTGTTTTTGAGGTTGACTTTATGCATTCTAGCTGTACACAAATTATTTTTTAGGTGATTGGTAGACTTTAAAACAACAAGGGAAATGCCCAGGGCAGTCTCGCCTGCATCACACAATTTTCGGGGCAAAATTTTCGCTTGGTGACACTTAAGGTTGGAACACTTAAGGGGTGTTGCCCCTGAGCCTCCCCCCCCCCCCCCCTCTTGTGGGCCAGGTACCCCATCTGTATAACTTAAATCCCTTCAAGTAAGATTTATTGGATGGTGAAGTTCATTTGAAATCAAGCTGTGTGTTTTAAAGCAGCAGAATATGTGTACATGAAATAATTGCCATTGGGACACTTTTGGAGTGCCGGTGGTGCCCCTCCATCAGACGCCTTGAAGATAATGGTCTACAATACTTGAACAATTTGAAGTCTCCTTCCCCTAACAATGATTCCTACCTAGTTTGCTTACAATCTACATGTACATGTGGCAATACGTTTTTACAGAAGAAAGAAAAATGTCAGTTTGGTGTCACAGGCTCTTGGGGGGGGGGGCTTTGGACCCCCCCCCCCCCACCACTCCATCCCTCCTTAAGGGATAGGTACCCTATTTGCATTCATTTAGATCCTCTTTGCCTAAGGATGATTCTTACCTAGTTTGGTTAGAACCCAGCCATGCATTTAACAAATATCTCATTTTCACAATAGGGGCGCTTAAGGGCTGCTGCCCCTGAGCCCCCTTTGAGGCAAGGTACCCTGTTTCAGAAATTGAGGTCTCCTTCCTTTAAGGATAATACCTACCAACTTTGCTAACAATCTTGCATCAGGGCTTAAAGAAGAAGCAAATATGAATTTAATTACTGTCATTATGGGTGCTCTTGAGGGTGGTACCCCAAGACTCCCCCCCCCCCCCCCCCCCGGTAGGTACCCCTATCTATATTAACTTCGATCCTCCTTGCCTAAGGATGATCCCTGCCAATTTTGGTTGAAATCCACTACCAGCAAAGAAGTCAAATGTATGTGTACAATACATGCACATACTACATGTACTGTATGTAGAGACAAAACTGAAATTTACTCAAAACTTAACCAAGTTAAACTGTCAGTAGGTGACCTTTAATGTGATGAAAATGTAAGATTTGGGTATTCATTTGAAAGAGGGTGACACGAAGACAATCCCTACCAAGAATGATGCCAAGTTTCAAAGAATTTGAACAAATAATTTTGAAACAAAGTAAATATTCAAAAACTTAACCTCAGGTTAAGTTTTTGGAACACAATTTAACTCAATTGACCTTCATTGACCTTTGACCTTGACTTTTGACCTGAAATTTGTTCCACATTATCTGTGATACTCTACAACACTTATGTTCAAGTTTCATGGAAATCGGACATATACTTTTGAAATGAGAGCATTTCCAAAATTGTTGACACCGTCGCCGCCGCCGCCGTTGGAAAAGCGGCGCCTATGTCTCGCTTTTTGCTTACACAGGCGAGACAAAAACTGTTTTGTACACAGGATAAGCATCTGGGAATGACAGATTTATTTCATTCACCTATTACACTAAAATATGAAAAATGGAAATATTCTTACAAATATCATTTACAAGCACATTTTAGAAACCATCATATTTCAAAGTCAAAACACCAAATTGCATAGATTTGAACTGTACAAGATATTGGCATAAGAACATTAAATAAAATGCATACCTTTTTAAAAACAATTCTACTACCTAGTGATATCTTCAAGCAAACAGTTACTTTTTAACTTTAAGAGACTTCTTTGGGTTTCTGAAATAATGACATGTTGTTTTAATCTAATCTATCATCTGTGTACTATTTCTAGTTAAACTTTTCAGTGATAACATTTCCACTGGTAGTCTACCATAGCATTATCTCATATCTACCATATTCCTATTATGACTCATACAACTTCCACATCATCGTGTTTTCAAGGTATTGTTAAACATACAAAGAACAATTCTTTATTCTACTGCCAGTGTATGGAGATCACAAGGCGAATGATGACCTTAGATTTTTCACAGGCTGCTATTCCTTTGTCCGAGGTGTATTGCGGAGCACTCAGCCTTGTGTAGCTATCACATAATATACGCTCATTGCACAATGAGCTGGAGTCTAAATGCATGCAGTGTCCTTTTGTCTCTCATGTTGAAAAACAGTGGTGCTTCTTTTCATTTGCATGAACAACTCGAGAAGCTATGCATAATTCTTTTCTTAAAAGAATTGGAAGAAAATCTGCAAAGTAATCTCATCTGTAGGGAATACTACTCACAGATGATCAGGACTTTGAAAACGATAGTAATGGCGATGACGTTGGTATCATTCCGGCATAAATTCCTGTTCTGGGTCATTAACATCCCGTGGGCCTATGGGATGAACATCATAATATTTTTGGTTAATAAAACTGTATAATCAATCAGGAAAAAACAAAAATCTCCTGAATTTTGAGATTCCACAACACTGCATACAATTGAAACATTGAAGTGACTAATGCTACCACAGAACCACAGTACCACAGTACCACAGTACCACTTCATTTTTTGTGCGTTCAAAGGCAACATACTTGGGTACATTCTGGCTGCGTTTATCTGTTTAAAGGGTACCAATCACCAAAAATAATTTTGCTCTGTATGTTAGAGGTTTCATGTCCTTACACTATGTTCCAAATATGGGCTTCAAATATTAATTCTATAAAGAGATATTGCAATTTTAATTACATTCTCTATAAACGTAAAAGCGACTCGTGAGTAGACTACTCGACGCACCTGTACGCGCTCGCCAAGATAAAGGCTCGCGCGAAACCAAACTCGGAGTTCGATTCCGCGCGAGCATTTTCGTGTTATCCTCTATTTCCTTCATACTCATTAACTGGTGACCTATAGAATACCAGACAAAGTTCTTTGAGGTTGATTTTATACTTTCTAGCTGTACACAAATTATTTTTTCAGGTGATTGGTACACTTTAAAGTTTCATTCCTTCAAATTTTTATTCATTTTGAGAACCATATCACTGGATAACAAACTGCATATTTCAAAGGTACTTCATCCCTTTTGCAGCCCTAAATTTTGAAGCTGGGTGAGTATGCGTAAAATTACAAAAGAATTATAATTGGAAAGCTTGTGCGAATTTTGAAAATGATTAGAATTTGCTTTTAAGTAAGTAATAATAACAATTTGGTAACACTTTTTTTTTTCGACTCAACAAAATATTGCATAATTTTAAAAATTATTTTTTTACTGTTACTAGTACATGTACTTGAGTTGATTTCTACATAGCTCTCTCTGTAACAAAAGCAAGATTTTCATTTCTTACAAAGGAGCTATAGAACTTGTGACCTTGAAATTTCACAGGCAGTATCTACAGGATGTCTACTAAACCTAAGATTTGTGCAAGTCTGCAAAAGGGATGAAGTACCTTTAAATTCTGTTAAATGAGACACTGGATTCCATTCTCTCCTCTCCCAAAATAATAAAAAAGAGTAGGCGAAAAAACCCTATTTTAGTACAAAATTTCATTCAAATTTCAAGAAAGAAAAAAGATTATTCAAATCACAACAACAAAATGATTCTCTGTGACAAATGAAATTTCAACAAATATTTTGTTTCCCTTAATTGACAGTCTTTATATTGTCTTGGATATAAAAAAAACCTTATGAGGAAATACAATGCTAGAATAATGTTAAGTACTTACAATAAAAGGGTAGTTCCCCTAAGCATTATGCTTGAGTCTTATAAGAGAGATTCATTATTATCATAACATAAAGCTTGGATTACTACTTATTAATAATAATAATAATAATAACTAGAATTGCAATCCTATCAGAACGATGTGCATGTAATGATGTCCGTAACTTCTATTTTGTTGAGAAGTTGACAGATGAAAAATAAAGACGAAAATAATTGACTGAAAGTCCACTAGACATACGGGGTAACCTCGCTAGTCATCAGGACCGCTATTCATAAGGACCACTTATTCATAAGGACCGCTATCCATAATGGTTGACTAAATGAATAGCAGTTTTGTATGAATAGCGGTCCTTCTACATAGCGAGCAAACCATAGACAAATTACCTCGCTATTCATAAGGACTTCTGTTCATAAGGACCACTATTCATAACTATTCATAAGGACCACTATTCATAACACGTGTTAAATGAATAGCGGTCCTTATGAATAGCGAGTGGACTCCAGACAGACAGCCTACGAGACTGACAATGTTGGTCCAGTGAACCCTAAGAAAATTTGTCAGTCACATGAGCCTTCTGTCAATTTTCCTGAGGGTTCACTAGACAGACATTGTCAGTCTCATGGACTATTGGTCTAGTGGGCTTTAGGTCTCATGGGCCATCGGTCTACTGGGCTGTTGGTCTCGTGGTGTGTAGCCATAACTTTAAGTGACTGGCTGAACCTAAGCTTGGCATGTTGAAGCTCCTTGAGACTGAGGTGAAACTAGAGGACAATCATCTGTGCTGAGTAAGACTTCAGTCACCATACTCCTCTCACAAGGATGCACTCAGGTAATTCCTTAGCTGGTAATTCCTCTCTCCCTCCCTCCCCCCCCCCCCCTGCAGTGCCTCTCGATAAAGTTTGGAGAAAAATGCCCTGAAATGGAATGATCCTTACCTAGGATAGTTGAAGAAGATGAAAGACTACATCCATTCATAGAGGACACTCATCTGTGCTAAGCACACCTCTGTGACCATACTCCACTCTTCAGGATGAGAGGACAAACTCAGATGATTCCTTAGCTGGTCCACATAGTCACCCATCTGCAGAAGACATATCCTATCATCATCAGGCAACTGCTTCCTACACAGAGAAGACCACAGTGAGGAGGACTTGGACGGGGAAGTCGACTTCTTGCCTTGTTCTTCCTTAGAGAGGGATTCTGTAAAAGGGAAGAGAGAGAGAGAGAGAGAGAGAAGAGAAAGAAAGAGAAAGACAGGGGGAGAGAGAGAGAGAGAGAGAGAGCGAGATAGAAAGACACAGAAAGACAGAGAGAGTCATATTAAAATGATCCTTCAAAATCAAAATAAAAGCCTTCATAAATGGCCTTGTCCTCATGGCTTGTACTTCAGTGCCACTTCATGTAATTATGATAAACTGAAAACCTTGCAATCAACAAGATTGAGTTCTTGCCTTGTAAATCCTCAGAAAAGCATCCTATAAATGGTGGGAGTGAAAAAGAGAAAAAGACTAGATAACTTTAAAAATGTGAGATAACTGATGAAATGTAGTGGTACGTAAAAAACTAAAAAATCATCTTTTTTTCACAAAGGAACACATCCCATATTCATTTTTCCTTATTTGGGATATTTCTGTTCAGAACAAGTATCCACTGGTCTATTTCTGGGCCCCACTTAATAAAACTTGTTCTCAATAATATGTTACAATTACTGTTTCAACCTACTGAAATCATTGCATCTGATTAGCTGTGAGCAAATTTGTTATGTGGCACTTGTTATCGATAAAAAGTTTGATGAATCAGGTCCCCGGTGCACACTTCCTCCTGGATAGGTGATGGAAAATGGTTATTTACTGACCACGGTCCTGTTTCATAAAACTTGTTATCAATAACAAGTTACGACAGTTGTTAAAAGCTACTGAAATCCTTGCATCTGATTGACTGATAGCAGATTTGTCATAGAAATGTGGTGGTTGTTACTGGTCTGATAACAAGTTTTATTAAATGGGACCAAGATGCAGTCTTTTGCTATGATGCTACATGATAAACTACATTTTGCTAACCTACCTACAAAACCGTTAAAAAATACGTACATTTTAATTTGAACAAAATGATTTTATTCTCAGGGCTGTACTTCATGCATGGATTAATAAAATTATTACTAATTATCATGTTCAACAAGGTCGAGTATCATGATAACAAAATTAATTTAATCATCGAAAGGGGTGCTCGATAAAATATTGACTAATTGAAATAAAAGAAAAGAAGGAAATGAAAGATGAGCAATAAAAGAACACTAATTGACTTGCCAATCAGGATGCTTCATTAATATTTCAGAAATTGTTGAGGTTCAGAAGAGGTAAAATCCATTTACAAAACTACATTATATTTGAATTCATTTGACATACATGTATACTAAATTGCCAGTCATTTTCTTCCCCATTGTCTTCAAATCCATTTAAATCCATTAAAGTACATCATTTAATCCACATGTATTTGGGGCTCTAAACAATAATAGATCGCTTTAAAATGATTAGTTGAGCCAATATAAACACTAAACAATCCATATTCCCTAGCAAGTAAGGTGGAACTTAAGAAGTTTCTTGAATTGTAATGTTACACCTCTCACATTGCTTGCTCAGTCTAATTTTCTTCTTATGAAATGATTATAAAATTCAAGCTTTTACCCAAATCAATCAGAATACCACCATATCATTACATCCTATGCAAATAGACTATATTGCATTAAGCGTAAGTGTGGGGGCAAAGTAATTTTCCCGCCAAAACAATTGTCAGGTATAATGACAATACCACATTTTCTGAAAAACAAAACAAAACATACATCTTTCAAACTGCAGCCCTGCCAGGTAATAAAGGGGAATTTCTTTTCCTTTTCACTTTATCAAAAACAAGGAAGCGTGGAAGTTTGCCAACACTAACTGTCACCTACATGTATTATGGTCTCAAACGATTAAACATACTTGTCAACAAAACGTGATCGCATAAATTACTGACTGCTTTTCATATCTCCCTTGAGTGGTCTTTCTATTTTTTACTGTAGCTCTGTAACGATTCTCTACAAACATTGTGCATTCAGGACTATACAGTCAAGGCCAGGTTACATTTTACAGATCATACAAGTACAGCTATAACTATAAAATACCAATAATGACTGCTTGCAGGAGCAATGATTGAATCTATTGACCCAGGTGATCTCTAAACAGTGCTATGCCTTGAGACAAAGAGAATAGCAGTCTTGAGATTAAATATTGATAAAATATGTCTGTCACAATACAATAAACCTCAATTGGCAGAATATTTGCCAATCAAACACATCAGAGAATCTGTATAGTCCTACTGCGCATATTCAAGAAAATTCAATGCTAACATACATGCACATGTATGAAAATTTATTTTTACGCATTCATGAAGGAACTATTTCTGAGGCATTATTTTTAACCATTGCCCTGGAGTTATCAATAATTTTCATTCCTATATCATAAGGGCGTGGCCAAACTAATTACTCACCACAGTAGCATTTGAGATAACTCTGCAGCATGACAAGTAGCAGGTACACCATCTGTTCTCTACTGCTCCGACTAAACCTGGTCTTCATAACCTCCTCCTCCTCCTCCACCTCCTCATCATTGTTCACTGATGTCGGTCTTGGGAGATAGAGGAAATACTCCTGGACAATTCTGGAGACAGAGACATTCTCTCTTGATATGCTGAAGATCTTGGACTCAAAGTGAGAGTTGAAGATCAAGTCACTGAGTTTTAGTCGCAACCAGGGCTGTTGTAATGTCTGCAGATTGTTCATAGAGAGAAATAGAAATAACAAGAAAACTAAATGAATGCCTCAAAATATATTCAGTAGATATTGATTGCTGTCTTCCCTATCGGAATAAAACTTAAATAAATTTGATAATGCACATACATGCACATGAACATACCAATAAAGGAATATTAAAATGATAGGTCAGGGTGTCAACATATGTACAAGAAAGTCTAATTTCAATTGACTTTGGAGTCCATAAAATTAATTTCCTCAAAAGCTTTTAAATTCATTTCCATGAACATGTGGTTATGAGTTCTGGTACTAAGTTTGTGCCTAAAATTGTTCTTGAAATAAAACAGGAGTAAAGTAGTAAAGTATACTGGAGTAAAGTAGTGAAGTATACTGGAGTAAAGTAGTGAAGTAAACATGCATTATTGAAAAGAATTGTAAATAGTACACAGACATTATTTGATAGCATTACCTCAAACAAGAGTCTCAGCTGTGGAAGTCCTCTGAGGCCACAGCTGTTCAGTTCCTCAACAGTCCTCTGTAAGTATGTCTTCAGAGTCCAAGAGTTTGTCATCCTAAAGCTCAACTCTAACAGTTTCCCTAGCAAAGGAAGTACATAGTTCCTGTGGCAAGCACTGTCAGGGCATCCACAACTATTGGCTCCACAAATGGTTGAACTGGTGGTTGATGCCTCAATTCCCTGTGACGGTTCTAGGTCCGAGACTAACTTGTGGATCCACTCAACAACTTCCCTGCAATTGTTCCTGCAGTTTTCTGGGTTAAGAATGGAGAAGGCAAAGGACTTTTTCAGAGTGTCCCATCTCGCTTTACGCTCCACGTCATCCTCAAGGACAGACACCAGGAAGTGCAAAGAAAGCAGGTCTATGTGCCACTTAATAGAAGGTGATTCATTGTTATTAAGGTCATCCCCTGATGGTGCACTAACTAAAGAGCTTGCTATAGATTTAATGAGATTCCATTCAATAGGTAAGTCCCTAGAACTTGGATGATGTAAATGTTGGATGTTCTTGAGACATCTGTAGACTACTGATGCTTCTGCATAGCTTTTGCTGCACTCTCTCAAGGTGTCATGGAAAAGTTCTTGAAGGAGCTGTGGGGGTGGTTTGTGAGCTGTGGTAGTGAACTTAGATAGCAGGTTCACGGCTGCCTGGGTGAATTCCTCCTCGTGGCAGGCATGCACTGCGTTGCGTTTGTCTCGGCTGAAGGGCTTACTGATACGCTGATTGTGCTGATAGTTCCTCACAGAAAGATCGCTAGCTTTTGTATCCCCCGAAGCTAACAAGAATGCCACCCAACAGGCATCCGTTGGCTGCTCCACTCTTTCATCCAAATCTCCTGAAGAATGTCTTGATCGATCACAGTCAGGAGGTGATGTTGGAGATAGTGGTGGCCCTCTTTCAAGTGAAGGCACATGTTCTGTTTCTCTTTTCACATATTTATGCTCTATTGTTTCAAAGTTTTCCACATCATTTTGGAACAAAGGCTGCTCACTGTAGCTGGACACCGACATAGTTCTGCAAGGAGTAACTTTGGACATTTCCTCCAGTATAGGGCACTCTGGTAAGTCACTGGAGTCTGAATCTGCACCATCATCATCATGGCCATTGTAATGATCTGAAAAATAACTAGGAGACTCAACATTGATTGGCTTTGGTGGTTCATCTACAAATGCCTTGTAATGGTCAAACTCTAAATCTGCATTATTACCGTGGCCAGCATGATGATCAGATAAATTACTCAAAGTGTCCACATTGATAGGCTGCCGGGATTTACATAAACTTGCGCTCTTGTAATCCGAGCCAAAACCTAAAAAAATCACATCGGAGTCACTTGATCTCCCCTTTGGGGAATCCTTAGTCCTCGACTCTCTCCCATCATCATCAGGAGAGCTGTCAGATATGGTGTAAACCTCCTCAGATTGTGGCAAACTGCAAGTCCTTCTTTCCGTGACTTGTACAGGGTCATCCAGAACCTCATTATCTGATATTGCTTCTGAATCGGATGACACTGACATTTTCTTTCTCTTTTTCATAGGAACCACAGTGCCTATGTTGATGTAGGGAGGGTGAATCAATGCACTGATGTTGAAGTTCATGTTCACAGGTATACCCTTGTTGAAGAGGCCATTTGTCCTTGCGTATAATGAGAGGTCGCTTGGCGTGGAATGCTGATGACTCTTCTTAAAAGCTGCCATCTTCTCCTGATCAAGCGATTTCATTTTTGGTCTCTTACATGTATGTCGGTGGCGGTGATGTTTCTTGATCGGCCTGAAGGTCACAGCACCTTCCTGAAAAATGAGAGAAATAAAAGGAAACAAAAGTATTAAGGTAAATTCCAATGGTAAACAATCATGTAATTACATTATATTTCATCTGCAGAGAGCCATAAGGTCACAAACTCTGTGTTCAAGGATGTGAGTGTTAACTCCCTTCCGACTCTCAGAAAGACAATCTCCCTTATACGAAATATCTACATTGCAGGCTGCTATTGGTTATGGTGTGTAGAATGTATTCATTATGAATCTTGAACCAATCAGATAATACAAATCCTGCCTGACTTCACAGTGGCACTGCCAGCACAAAAATTACCATTTACGACTAAAAATTGTTTCTGATGATTTTTCTTTTTTTTCTTCAATCTTTTATGGCTAGATGATCCATCCATAAGTCCACACGGAGTTCCTCAAATTTAAGGCAAACTAAGTACCAGACTGTTTGCATGGGCCTGGAACTCATTATCAAGATAATATAATCTAAAGTGCAATGTCTGCCTTGTGGCATTTTATGTGTGTGTTAAAATGAATTTGTTAATTTTTCATTGTGGCAGCAGTGTGTGATTTTTCATTTTATTCCATTGCCTCCTACTGTACAATTAAGGGAAATTCAACCTCAGATTGTGGACATTTTTATGCCATTCGATGCCGAAAATGCTTGTGAATAAAATCCACCCGAAATATTGCATCTTGCTTCTACGGCGCGAACGCTACTGTGGCGCTTCTGCGGGGCTTCTGCTGCTCCAGTGTCGCCGCACTTCGCACTAGTGGTGCTGCACTCTTCGCAAATGATATTGCGAAGGAACGATTAATCTAAGATAAATCACTAAGATAAATCACTCTGTTGTAAAAATATTCACTCAGTACACAGCGCGCTACTGAAACCATACGCAAGAAGCTATCTGACTATTGCGTTGTCTTTGGGGGATTGTGCATGCACACTAGTATAATGCGCTTGTCGGGATCCTACGTCATGGTTTGTGTGTTGTAGGAATGGCGCGTCAAGACTGGAGCATAGGCATTCTCGGCAAGACAGCTAACTTTGAAGAAAGATAATCTATTTCCAAAGTATTTTTCATGCAAAAAAATTGTCTGGCCAACATCTATGGAACATCTAAAACAGAAAATATGGTACATATCATTTATTTTGTTTCAGTCTGCTAAAGAGGAAGTTCTTGTTTTACAAAAAAATTAGCAGAACATAAAAAAGCCCTATGGATAATTCTCTTTGGAAACACTTTTCCTGCCATAATTTTTTTGCGCGATCGGCAGTGAGCAAAACGCCGCATAGTTGTTCCTCATTTATTTTGGTAAAATATCTGCTAGTCAATCGCATCCGTTCATTTCACTCCAGTGAGACTAGGGCAGTTGACACAGGGCGTTGCAGCAATGAAGCTGTATTACAAGGGCGCGCCACGACTGGTGCCATTACGGTATGCTGTCTTTGTAGATTCACTTTAATCCGTTATTATAAATGTATTATATCACTTTAAAAAAAAACTTTCGATCAATGACTGATAAAGCAAAATAAATGAAAGTAATATACATATTACAGTATGACGCATTTAGTTGTAATGTACACTTCTACCATCAACGTCATAGTGAAATAAATATTACCCTCTCCTTTTTTCCTCTCACTCTCTCTCTCCTTCCCTCATCAAACTATCGTAAGGTCATCATAATGAAGTTCAAGACTGTACACATAAATTATAATCTCACATCGAAACCTACTAGCCCTTATAACTTACAGAACTATTCAGAACAGGCAAAGAAATTGGGCATATAGAAATCCATCGAGTGAACTCGGTGAATATCAGTTTCAAAATATATACATGTAAGCCTATGGTAAAACATACAGCATGTCCACAGGGAGATATTGCAGTCTGCAAGGAGTAGAGCAGATAATTGTTCATATCAATAAAAATCCTCTTTAAAAGCAGACTTGCTATGCACTCAACACTCCTCTTGAAATAGGTAAATTAAGAGGTCCAGAATTCAGTGCAGATCTTAACTAAGTAATAATAGTTCACATTATTTGGGGGGGTCAGGATTGAGACGGACTCAATACTTTACGAAAGTGGATATATGAAAGGTGATCTTTTTTTCAATCTGATTTCATTTTACTCCTGCTGAATACAGGCAAAATAATCATGATAATGATGGCAGGATTTATATCTAATAAAAGACTTTGCCTTGGGGATACAAAGCACTTACTACTACGTATTATTATCACAGCTTGGCCAAGCTTTAATAAGAAAGGTGCTCAAGCATTTTTAAAAGAATTTCTTCTCAATTGGTGCCCACTTACATGTACTTGAACATCAGAGGGTAAATTTTCGACTCCAACTTCCTCACTATAGCTTGTGGGTATTGTTCAATTCAAAAGAATACTTAAAAAAGAAAAAAAAGGAAGTGAGAGGGGGGACAAAATTGAAAAGGTTTCACGATTCATGAACATTGTTGAGAGAGATCTGTGAAAAGGGTGCCGTGGTACACTGATCAACCCCAAAGGGGGTACTGGTAACATTTTTTGGGTTTATGTTTGCATCATGCTAACTTTTTTGTACTTGTGGCAATCCAACTGAATATGAACTTTTCTTTCCTTTTCTATTATGTTAAAGTTATGAATGGTATTTGAGGGTGTACACAGACAATGCAAAACACAGTGTTTCCTCTGTGTATGACATATCAGAATCACAAATTACTGCTGATTGAAAATCTTGGCAAGTACTACTTAACTCAAGACTCAAGAGCTCATGAGCAAAAGTTCTTTGGAAGCAAAACAATAAAAAAAACAAAAACAAAATCATTAATCTCTATGATAAAATTTATATGGCTGACACTGCCTACATACATACATACATACATACATACGTACACTCCCAAAATTTTGCAGAGACAATGGCCGGAAAGCTAGATGGAGTATTGCTCAACAATATTTCATGTACGTCATATTGAGGGATTCCCCATTTACATGTACATGCACATGTGATCCTGTAATGAAATGTGCGTTACTGTGCAAAAATATACCTCTCTGAAACAGAAAGAGGCATTTCACAACTTCCTGCTCCTTTCAGAGAATAAATGGCTACACAATGCACTATATAGGCATGCTATGTTGAGACAGAAGAGGCTAATGAGGCTAATACATACATGCATAATCATTCTAGAAACATCCTCCCAGCTACATGTACAATGTAGTTTATAGTGAATCCTCCAAAATTCAGGTTTTCCATATCTATCACCTATTTATTCTCTAGTGCTTGCCATTGGCACATGAGACAAAGGAAAACTGAATACAGAGGTTAGGCTGTGTGGTTCCTACATGTACATGTAATGTATGCACAATACTTCCAGCACAAGGGGCAGCACAATAAAACTGCACAGTAATTATACTTTCAACTTTAAATCCATCTACACAGGTATAAAATCTCATTACTTGTATTTTGTGAATATTCTGTGTGTCTCTAGTCCATCTGTATTCTTTTTCACCACCATACTTTTCAAGAAAAAAAAAATAAGAGAAGTCAAATATTTTGATTCTATATATAGAGGTGTCGTGGTATAGTGGTTCATTCACTTGACTCTCAATCCATGGGTTGAGCTTTCGAATCTCAGCCCGGCACGAGTGTCTTTTGGCAAGACATTAATCCACATTTGCCACTCTCCACCCAGGTGTTAAATGGGTACCTGGCAGGATTTATTCCTTGAAACGCACTCTGCACTGATTATGGCCGCCAAAGCTAAAGCCAGGGTAATAATATCCAAACCCTTTGGAAGCGCATAAGGACATTATACCATAACGTGATCGCTATACCAGAACGGTTTATTATTTCTATTATTATAAAATATAAAAATTGAAAAAACAAACTCTACAAATCAGCAGAAATAAGTGGATATGAGGAGATATTTTATGCCTGTCACATCATTTGTTCATATTCAACAAAGTTTACAATGATTCCATAGATCTTGCTCAAAGAGAAGAAAAAAAAATCCACATTGCTGTAGATTTATCTCCTGCTATTTCCATGTAACACCTTTTACCATCGTGTAGCATTGTGAATGCTGAGGGCCAGATGTACAATATCTCATATAAATGCCCTTTTAAAGATAAAGTTGAGTTCTGGTCATGTGATAACACTGAAAGAAATTGTCTTGAAGCATATGGGAAAGGTTGATCACTTTATATACATATCGTCGATGGGCTGATAAAACCTCGTATCTCAAAAAAAAACTAAATTTTCAGGAGAGCGAAAAAACATTCTTATTTTAAAAAAATATGTGAATATTCTATGTTATTTGTACTAAATACTGTGTTTGATAATTAAATCAATATGAGGTGGTTGGAATGTGCAGTAGATGATTATGAAGCGGGTAAAATGAGTTACAAGGTTTTGGCACCAAAAAAAAAAAAAAAAAATCATAAAAAAAGATACGAGGTTTTTGTACAAATGATGAATTTTGATATTTTATAAGGATATGCAACTCACCATGCTCTATTATGACTATTAGAAGATAAATTACACCTTACACTTCACATTCATGAACAAAAAGAGTAATTTTAACCTGCAAAAGGGTGATTTCACCCCAAAAATGAGATACAAGGTTTTATCCACCAAGCATACATGATGTTCATGGGCTGTTAAAACCTCGTATCTCACAAACCCTGAAAATTTTAGTAAAATGAAAAAAATAATCTTCATTTCAAGAAACCATGTGTGTAGGCAATTTTATTTGAACCTTAAACAATGTTTGTTAATAATTTGGATTATATGAAGTGGTTAAAATGCATTAAAAATAATTTAGAAGGCAGGAAATGGAGTTACGAGGTTCGCGCACTAGACCAAAGTGGAATAAAAAGTTGAGATACAAGGTTTTTGAAGAGATATTTAAAAAATGTTTTTTTTAAAGATATGCAACTCCTGGGGTTATCAGGAGATGAATTACACTTTAAACATCACATTTATTTTAAAAAATCATTTTCACAAAAATTTGAGATACGAGGTTTTATCAGCCCATCGACGATATATATATCAGTGAGGTTTTGGGAGCATCAAAAATGATAAGAAATTGACCCAATCTCCCTGAAAATATATACAGAGAAATGGGTATATGGGACTGCACACACATGTGGCATGAATGTTCGGCCAGAATACTTTAGCTATTTCTCATCATTTTTCGAATATGAGGGCATTTGAAGAGCAATCCTTTTCAGGGGACATTTCTACTATGATGTTCTTCTAAACTGATATAAAAGGAATAAGAAAGCTCACAAATTACTTTCCAGCTTTCCCAGAACTCAACTTCTCAATTTGTGATTTGGCTTAATAACTTTTAATTCAGAGCTCAAAAAAATAAACCAGATGTTTTAGTAGAAAGAGCAAATATTTCTGCATACACTATGTCCATTTTTGTTGCATGAAGGTATTGCGTTTGATGCCAGGAATTTAAAAAATGAGAATAAGCTTTAAAATCCTTAAATTGGCAACACATTGAGAGGTTCAAAATCATTTTTAAAAATCAAAACTGGCAATTTTTTCAACTTGTCGACAAAATTACTGACCATATATATTGTTTTCAAAGACATTACACCTTAATAGAATCAAGTAGCATTAAAAGAAAAATAATATTGTTGCCAATTTGATGAACAAAATGTGATTAATTTTGCCCTTTAACAGTTCCTGTCCTGAAAGCGTTTACTCCCAACATATGATACAGGTATCATGCTCTAATATCTAACTTTTTGTAATTTTATCTTGTTTAAATATTAACAATGCCAGATAACAGCTGTAACAGGTGGGCAATACTCCTTCACTATAGGCATAGCTCAATCTACAGTCAGGTCTCCTTCCATAATTTTTCATCACAGTTGCAGATGAAGAAAGTGATCTTTTTTCATAGAGGGAGCTGTAAAAACATGCGTCCATTAATATACCTAGGGCACTGGTATGATGAAATATTTTATCTGGAAAAATTTAAATTCCTGAGATTGACAGTGAGCAAAACGCTGCATATGCATTCCCTGGAATTCATACGGTACTACTGGCAAGCCAGTCGCATCTGTTCATTACGCAGCTGCAGAGAGACTGGGGTGGGTAATATTGGTCATTGTGGCAGTGAAGCTGTATTGCAGGGGTGTGCCACAACTGTTGACAGTACAGTACAATACGGTACAGAACCAATGGAAGAGGTGCTAAAAAGGTAAGTCACATAGTTGCCAATTTGCATTTGATCAATCTTCTATTACAACTTTAGAAATTCACAACTTTCTCATCCATTATCAGATTTTTTTTCTAACTTTCACCGATCTGCTTCTCTTTTTTCTGCTATGTATAAAACCTTTTTTGTTCAGGGTGGACTTCCACTTTAAAAAAAAAAAAAAATCCTGAAAATGTACTGATGCCCTTGTCCATGAACCTTCGAAACTCACTTTTTTCTTTCTTTCAAAAATCTTTTCCATTAACATAAAATACATTATCACTCTAAAGCCTTTGTCAGAATGGCATAACTCCATGTTAATGTAGCTCACTGAAGAAGAGCATTAGTACATAGTGTACATCAGTAAGGAGGTCTCACCAAAGGTACCTTTGGAGCAATCGGACACCGAGGCCATAGCCGAGGGTGGATAATTCATTACTAATGCCTGATCATATTATGTGCATCATTTGCTCTATTAAACGCTGACAAGTATCCTTGTCATTTCATACATGTAAATCCCTCTCCATCTAAAGTACCATAGATCGACTGACAGAGTTAGATGTAGACGATTATCAATGCAGCCATTAGAAAATACTAATGACTATTCACTAGCACTTTCTAATGACCAGTTACATGTCAGGAAAAGTAAATGCCTGACCACATACATGCATGTCCACTTTCGACCAATCACTTGACCAGGATCTACAATGCACATGTACTTCATATTTACTTACCAATGTGCCCGAGCCGTAATAATCCAAAACTGGTAGCTCATTATCTGTTGACGTAGCACCCATGTTTACTACCGGTAGGACATACATGTATCATAAACAGCAGGAAAATATATCTTGAACTTCCTCCTTCAAGCGTCTCTCATGCTCAAGTGTGCACTATTGTGGGCACCACTACAGACCAACCTAGTCTAATACAAACATGTGCATGCAACTAGTGTCCATACAATTACATGAACATTGTACATTGTCTATTTATTCCCTGTGATCAAAGCATCATTTCCAATCAGATATTGGTGTCGCAAATGTTCCAAATATCGAAAGTGATATGCACCGCAGAACGCCAGGAATGTGCCCTGTAGCTGATGTGTATCCCACATGATATCGTAGCAACAGCACACTCAAAAATAGCAAATGTAGCAGAAAATTTAATATCTCAAAGAACTAACGAAGCAATGTACAAATATGGATAAATGAGACTAATTTTCCTCTGACAATGATCATGCTAATTACTAAAAGCACAGTAGTTCTAATATCAATTGCTAATGAGTGCATCCACTCACAGCTACGTGTACAGTGTGCAACTGAGCCAGACATATGAGAATGAAATATAACAACAGAGAGGCATTTATCATTGTGGGCGGACACCTTTGTGTGGACTCTAATATTCATTGATGAATCCAGCCAATCACAAACAGACAGGTTGCCCTACATCAGTATGATTACATCATTTATTTGCTCTTTTTAGACTCTCTCACTCTCTGTCATGTGGGACTGGTATTGTTTACGTACATGTACGTATGTTTCAGTATCTCTCTCTCTATCTCTCTCTCTCCCTTTCTCTCTTATTCTCCCTACATACATGTGTACATACATTTATATGCTTCATTCTCTTTCTTTCTCATACTTACCTGTATACAGCGGTATACATGTATGTTTCATTATTTTTCTTTATCTCTCTCTCTCTCTCTCTCTCTCTCTCTCGTGCTACTATGTGTATTTATTTGTGGTACATGTTCCATTCTATTTCCTCTCTCTTTTTATCTCTATCTCTCTTTTGCTACAATATGTATTAATTTGTGGTAAGTTTCATTCTATTTTTGTTCTCTCTTTCTTTCCCTATGTGTGCATGTCATACATTATATTTTAACCCCCCCCCCCCCCCTTCTCTCTCTCTGTTAAACATGTATGGTGTAGGCTATATGTTTCATTTTGTTTTCTCTCCTTCTCTCGGTATTTGGTACGCACATGTACTACACTGTATATTTATTTCAATACATCTCTCAGTCTCTGTATAATGATACATTTCACTTGATCTCTCTCTCTCTTTCTCCTCTCGCTAAAATTGCCTGCCCTTTAAATTTTTTTTGCTTTGCTTTGCTCTGGATTTTCCATTTTAATTTATTGTGCAGTATATTTCTAGGTGATACATGTAGCTCTAACTATTAGTGGTGTAACGAGTATCTGATCTTTCTCAATGAAAATGAATTTTAGGGGGCAAGACTGACACTTGCTCACCTCTCTAACCCCTTTCCATGGAAAGGCAACATTTTTTTGACAAAAGAGAGAGAAGTGAAAAAAAAAGTAACAGAGAAGAAAGGATACAAAAATAACGTATGACCCCTGCCAGTTCCAGACCCTTCCCAACTCCCTCACATTTTGCACCTACATGTATATGTACTACGATTCCCACCCCCCAAAAAAAACATTCATGTGCATCAATACAGCAACAATGTACGTATACAAGGTGTTTAAAAACATTGGACACTTTTGCACTAGCGTAGCTGAGGGGGGGGGGGCAGAGTGCCCCCCGTCAACTTTACCTCGTTTTGGGGGGGGGCGGAACCTTTCTTTTTTTTCTTTTTTTGCTTGCTTGTGAGAGAATTATGGAGGAAAACATGTGATAACCCCCCCCCCCCCCACTGAGCGACTTTTTTTGAGGGCTGGCAAGAAGAAAAAAAATTATGGCCACCCCCCCCCTCCCCCCCCCCACGAGTGAGTTTTGGAGGGCTGGTGAGAAGAAGAAAAAATATGGGTCTACCTTCAAGCAGAATTTGCCCCCCTTGTAAAAATTCCTAGCTACGCCACTGCACTTTTGTTCGTTAATAACTTAACAATTATACATGTATATTGTATCAGACTGAGGTTTTAACATTGTAAAGTTGAAGGATGTAAAATTTATTGGAAGGTTTTATGACATTTCTTTGAATACCTTTTAATTAAAACATTGCTCTGAATATTTTATTTGATTTTTCATTTTACCGCCCTGATGAAAAGCTCAACACTTTACCTTCAAAACATGCAAACATGTAAATCTGAGCCATGACAGTTGCCCTACATGTACAGTACCTTTTACACAGTAAAGAATGTCCTGTCACAGATTGGGAAAGTGTTGTGCCTACATGTTACACTTTTCTATTGTCTTCCAATTAGTGGCATCCTGAAGGACCCTTTACCCTTCACTAATCCTATGTCGGGATTAGTCTATTGTTCTTCAAGTAGCACATATTATCTATGAGATTGTGTGTATGAAGGTGTGTGTGTGCTTTACAAGGTCAAAGGATTATTAACTGTTCCTTAACAAGTTACCTACAACTGCTCTACACTCTACCTTACAAAAGTGTCAGCCGACCTTTTACACTAACAGAATTTCAAGGTAAAGCTTGGAATTTTGAGTGTTCAAGGTAAGACTTTCTTTCAGGCTTACATGTAACTATATAACCTAACATCATCAAATAACTAAAATACTCCCTCAAAATTTCATAATTATTTACATAATCTTTCAACTCCTAGCCTACTTCTTTTCTCCTCATATTATTTTCTATAATAGGGAATAGATTTGTATCATGACAGGGTTTGTGTAAAAGCATTTACATGTAAGTGAAATGATTATACAGTGCGTAATCAACAAAAAATACACACACTTTGAAAACATTTTCCAAAATCATAATTTCACAATATCGAGACAATTTTTCTTAGTACAAGTACACGTATGGGTGAGGTTCTGTTTCATGGGATGACACTATGAGTATTGACAATATTTTATGCTAGAGTGACTACTGGCTACATTTGTAAAACTTGCCAAAATTTGTTTGTGCAAAAAAGCGTCAGTCTTGAATTTGATCAAAGTGTGTATTGGGCAGTAACTGCATTTTCTCTGTTAACCATCAGCAATTGATTTGAACCATCATTTAATAAACCTATACCTAACAGTGCACATCCACAGTGGCGTATTCAGAAATTGATAAGGGGGGGGGGGGGGTGCTTCCAAGACGGGTTAAATGTATCTGGACCGCTCCCTTCTTGTACAAGTATATTGAGCATAGCATATTGTACTGGGTTTTTTCCTGGGCCTTCAAGAAGGAGCTACACCAGCTTCACCCATTGTTGAATATATAACAAGGGAAATGCCCAGGGCATGAAATAATTGCCCTTGAGACACTTTTGGGGTGGTGCCCTTCCATCAGACTCTTGAAGATAATGATCTACAATACTTGAACAACTTGAAGTCTCCTTCCCCTAAGAATGATTCCTACCTACTTTGGTTACAATCTACATGTGGCAATACATTTTACAGAAGAAAGAAAAATGTCAATTTGGTGTCACAGGCTCTTGGGGGGGGGGGGGTTGCCCCCCCCCCTGCCACTCCACTCTCTCCTTAAGGGATAGGTACCCTATTTGCATTCATTTAGATCCTCTTTGCCTAAGGATGATTCTTACCTAGTTTGGTTAGAACCCAGTCATGCATTTAACAAATATCTCATTTTCACAATAGGGGCACTTAATGGGTGCTGCCCCTGAGCCCCTTGGAGGCAAGGTACCCTGTTTCAGAAATTGAGGTCTTCTTCCTTTAAGGATGATACCTACCAACTTTGCTAACAATCTTGCAACTAGAAGCAAATATGAATCTAATTACTGCCATTATTGGTGCTCTTGGGGGTGGTGCCCCCAAGACTCCCCCCCCCCCCCCCCCCCCCATATTGATAGGTACCCCCATCTGTATTAATTTAGATCCTCCTTGCCTAAGGATGATCCCTGCCAATTTTGGTTGAAATCCACTACCAGCAAAGTTTTGAGAAGAAGTCAAATGCATGTGTACAATGCATGTACATACTACATGTACATACTACATGTACATACATGTACATGTACTGTATGTAGAGACAAAACTGAAATTTACCCAAAACTTAACTACTGTAAGTTAAACTGTCAGTACATGTACATTAGGTGACCTTTAATGTGATGAAAATGTAAGATTTTGGTTTTCATTTGAAAGAGGGTGACATGAAGACAATCCCTACCAAGAATGATGCCAAGTTTCAAAGAATTTGAACAAATACTTTTGAAATAAAGTAAATTTTCAAAAACTTAACCTCAGGTTAAGTTTTTGGAACACAATTTAACTCAACTGACCTTAATTGACCTTTGACCTTGACTTTTGACCTGAAATTTGTTTCACATTATTTGTGATACTCTACAACACTTGTGTTCAAGTTTCATGGAAATTGGACACACACTTTTGAAATGAGAGCATTTCCAAAAGTGTGTACTTTTTTGTGATATGCCCTGATCAATCGTACATGTAACTCTTTATAAGACAGGGCCCAACCAACCTGGTTTACATAAAATTATGACCTATAATCTAATTTTAATATATTAAGGCATTTCTTTTCTTGACTGGGTAGTGAGAATTAGACTTTTTTTTCCTAAGTTATGAAGATAACCTACATTTGAAAGTGTCAGAATTGTTTGGTAAGTGAAGGTGGTGTAGATGAAAAAGTGAAACAATTTCTTTTTTAATGAAACAAATTTTGAAACCGCATGTGTCTAATAGCAAAAAATGAATTTAAAAAAAAAGAAGAAAATATAAAAGAAAGAAAAATCTAAATCTAAAAATACTACTTTAAGATTGTATAATAGTAGAGTACATGCTTTGGAAAGAAATCTTACACAATATGAAAGTACATGTAGTATTATACTACTTGCTTTAAAAAAAAATCTAATCATAAAACCCAGTTTCGGATCCAGGGGAGTGAAGATTGGATCATTCTGGATCTGCATTACAAGCACTCAAACTAATACGAGGTTATTATATAACCTCGCACTCCGTATCTTCGTACCATGAAAAATTGCCTCCCATAGCAAGTGTGTAATCTCTAGCACATACATGTATGATATATGATGGGGGGACCTAAAGCTATGCACTTTGTTTCCAGCAGCTAAAAAGTCACCTTTTCAATGATTTATGCAAATTTCCTTTATATACATGTATCTTGGTTCTACATACTCTTGAAATTAAATCCTTGAGAAAATTACGACGGAGGAATATCAATGACATTAATTTTCAAGTCGAAGTCAATACCCATGTTGAATTTGGTCGACAAAAGGAAAGGGTCCTAAAGCTGTGCACATGTAATAAATGAATGCAAATCTTGATTTTGAAGCTGACTGATGTGAATTTCACCCTGATTTCCAAATAATAATATCACAAAAATAAAGGAAAATTACTCATTCTTTTTGGCAAATGTAAATGATAATCTCGTTGCTCAGTCACACCAACAGTTTGGCACAATGAATGCGTCACATTGCGCATATTTGCGGGGTGCTCAGCTTTAGGACCTGCGCAGCTTTAGGACTCTGACCATACATGCATGTGTGCAGGTAAAGAGCAAGATCGCCAGCCCCCAAAAGCCTAAAAATTTCACGATTAAGATGATAATTATAAAGATCCACTGACCGCCGCCGAAATTGACACAGCCCGTCACAGTGATGGTTCCGTGAGTGCATTACAAGAATCTCTATGGAGATTGACGCACCAGTGAGTGAGTTTTGGACAATTTTTGAACCCCCTTTTTGGCCATAAAAATTTATTGTGAAATTCCTTTTTGGTAAGAGTTCCTTTTGCGACAGCCACCCAAAATGAATGTAGGGTTAGGGTTAGGGCACTTATCCAATGTACAAGGTTATAATATAACCTTAGGGTTAGGGTTAGGGTTTAGGGTTTAGGGTTAGGGTTAGGCATGTTAGGGTTAGGGTTTAGAGTAATAGGGTTAGGGTTAGGGTTAGGGTTAGGGTTAGGGTTTAGGGTGGCTGTCGCAAAAGGAACTCTTTCCTAATTTTTTTTTTTTTAAGTATGTCAGTCTTGTTAACTGTGTGTTTAAGGAGGAGACGCTATGCCTATGGCGAAGAACCTGTCAGTAGCATGGGCCAGTGGGAAAGTGATTGTCCACAGGCTTTTTATAATCATGTGATGTCTACTCTGAAGGAAAGGTGGATTATAACACCAGGCTTCATGCACTAACATTTTCTTTACCACTTCTATGACTCCAGAAAGTCTTCCAGGCCAGGCTAGACAAGATCTATCCCCATTTATTGGGAGAGTAGTAATAGATTTACTCATGAAACATTTCCTAAGATTCAAGAAAGTATTTACTTTTTTAGCCTTTTTAATTACCTGCATCCTTTTAGTTTCACTTGTTCTGCCATTTCTTGAAAGTGATACCAGATTGTTGTTAAATCCCTTCGAGTTTGAATGCTTGGCAGCGATAGAAGAACCCTGGTAATCCTCTGGTCTTGGTGTGGCCTGGTCCTTGGTCTTACTGCAGCTGGCCTGATCTTCAACAGCTAGTTCATGACCACGTGAACACCCTGGATCAAGATCTGATTCACTGGAGCTAGACCAACTGGAATACGGATTGGATGTCGACGGGGACCGATCGATGGCAGCGCTTGCTCCACGTGCACGCCCACGGTCATGACGGCGGAAACGGTGCCTCTGGCTGTGGAGGGAGCTACTGAAATCATCGCGTTTCCGACGAGACTTCTTTCCCAAGCTATGTGTTCTTTCACGAGCCTCATGCTCAGCATTTCCTTCATTGTCAGTGTCGTATCCAAGATTAAGGCTTTCACTCTCGGACTCCGCTGTTGCCATGATAAACAATGGCAATAATCACTGCATGCACACCGCGTCAAATTTCAGAGGCAAAAGCCGCCACTACGTTTACGGTATGGTGTGGTACCACATGTGTGTAAACAAACACACAGTACAGGCGCAGGGGCAATGTTGAGGTTGAGATGCATTCCACGGCCACGAGATGCAATTTCATGGAATCCAAGTTATCTTCTTCTTGTGGAATTCTCCTCAAAGGTGGACGAATTTATAAACAATAAATATCAATATTTGCTTCACACAGAAACATGAGCATATTCAGCTAACGAAAGACGGTTTCAAACACAAAAGCCGCTAGACCGCGACCATCTTGGACGAAGCCGCGACCCATACGTAGTACGTACGTAATTGTGATCGTGTGCGGCCAACTCGTCCACCACACAACCCGACCACAACCAAACCCGACCACATTTGGCCGTGTACCGGTACCTAGGACTGACCACCAGGGTATGGGTAGGGGCCATGCGTGTAGTCGGGTTTTGTTTTGCATAATCCTTTGTTGAACGGGGGAGGGGAGGGGAGGGGAGGGGAGGGGGGATGTGGAGATTCCTTACTTAACTTTGTATTTAACTCTTTCAGTGCCGATGTCACATATATGAGACAGATAGACTTGTCATTTTCATTCACCAATTGCTCGACCACAGGAAAGTTATATGGTCGTCAATGTATACCAAAATTTAGAGCATAAATCAAGCATTCTAAATATATAATTATAATTATATGCTACCATTGAAATTTTCAGAGAAAATTGCAGATTTTCAAAAAAGATATTACTTTATTTCAACATAGAACAATAGTTAACAAATGAGAAACCCCAAAATAATGGACAAAACAGAAACTCAAATGTAATTTTCGATAATTCTTATGCATAAAAGGTAAAGTAATAATAATAACAATAAAGAAATGGTAATGGAACTCTTACAAGTTTTGTACACAATATCTTGTGAAATAATAGATGGTTAATGAAGTGCAGACAGTTGAAAAGTAAGAATTTATTACATTTTGGTGAAGAAAAATTCAGAGAGCTAAACCCCTTGGCACACTAAGAGTTAAATCCACTAATAGTACTTAGTCCGTAGTACTCTGGGAAAGGTATAACTTAGTGCTCAAGTTACATCATGTGTCTTCATAAGTCACTCAGCGGAGTTTTCACCCGTGATTCTCTGCATGGCCGCGGGGGAAGGGGATGGAAAGGGAGAAAAAGTCAAACAATTCTGACAAGCAAAAAAAAAAAAAGAAGAAAAGACGGTAAGAAAATTTATCATCGTTTCAGGAACCTTTTGGGGTCTAAATTCGCTGCTGGGGAGGCAAATTTCTTTTGTTTTATCCATTTTGGGGGTACTTAAGGTATATGCCGCATTGAGTTTTTCAGAGGGGCACGGGTTGCCCTCGGCCGGATTTTCCACTGAACTTTGCACCCGGGTATAAGGCCTATGTACTATAGGCATTGTACTACTTTTTAACTATTAATTTTAAGTCTCAAACAATAATATTGACTTCGTCTCTATCCGCTCTCAAAACGGGACATCCATCCGAACAACACAGGGGCCGCGGAGCGTTTTTGAAAGTGGGGGCTGATTTGATTTCACTCATTAATCCAATTTTCGAACCTTTTTTCCAAGGTTTTATGAAAAAGTGTCTACTCAAAAAAGTGGGGGGGGGGGGGGGCAGGGGGCCCTGCAGCCCCCCCCCCCCCGCGTTACGAGGGCTTATGAACAACAACTCCCCAACAAAACGAACCTCCTCCAGTAACCGGTCAGAGAAAACAACATTCATTGATATCATTGAGTTCAGTGATATCAATGAATTACGGCTTCTGAAAGGGGGAGTCCAGTCTAATAGGCCTATTACCTATTTTTAATTGAAGAAGAAAAATCAAACCTATAGACTACAGATAAAAAAAGTTTGAGGAAAATTGGATAACTAATAAAATTAGCAAGTTATTAATTTTTCAGTGGCATGAAAAACTAGGGAACAATCTTGAAGTTCTGATCAGGTTCTGATAATTATATGAAAAGACTTGAATGCGAATGCAATCGGACAGCATGGCACCGCCCCATACTAGTGAAGAGAAGGCCTCACTGATCTCTACATTTCCGTAGAGATCAGTGGTAGGCCTACATGCACTGTACACTGTGGCAGTCCATTTTGCAGGATTTCATTTCGGACCCCCCCCCCCCCCCCTCAATATTCAGTTTATACACTCAGCGGGCCTACTCCACTGAGAGCCAGTTGGGTGGCAAAGGGAAATGAAGGCATGGCGAAGAAACAAAAACAGGCAATACCATTCACCAAACCCGGACTTCCGATATCTTTTGCAGAAAAAAAAAAGGAAAAGAAAAAGAAGGCTTAGTGATGAATAGAAATGGGGGGGGGGGGGGGGGTCAATAATTTGTGCCCCTTTTTCACCAGTATGAGTGCATAGATCGAGTGCGCGCAAACTTATGCGAGACGAGTTTGTAAAAGCATGACTAGGTGGGGAATTCCCGTACATTGTTATTCTATACGTGCTGCCGGTGACGAATGCACCACAACCTTTACCTTCGACGCGCGCATCCATATATACACCTAATATAACTCCATTCATAATGCATGACGCCCGACTCATCCATCTGTTTGTTCGCATAGTCATAGTAATGGGTGGGGCATTTTGGGTCATAACAGAGCATTCATTTACTCAGTGTGGGGGGAAAACAAACGATATGTTTACATAGAAATGTAAGATATGAAGCATCGTATATTTCTGCACAACGAACGATTTGAGAATCAGAACCTCCCTGAATAGACTGTGTAGCATATAATATACGAACCACAGAACTTACAAAGGCATTGAATGAGACAAAAATGATATGAGTTTATTTCTGTTGTCAGCTGTAAGGTATTATGGACTATGCTTATGTAAGGTCACTTAGTGAAAAATGAGTTATTTAAGGTTGTAACGGTGCCAATACAGAATACCTAGTTCGCTCCCTAGCTTATATTTCCATCTGAAATAGCAGGCTAGCGAGAGTTATAACGGGGTAGGTCTATATTAGAAAATAGCTCTACATGACCTAATTATGGTCGATATAAAACAAATGATACTTGAAATGAGACCAACATCATAAGCAATGGCGTAACTACAGTTAAAGGGGCACCGTGCAAACAAACAAACAAACAAACAAACAAAAAAAAGAAAAAAAGAAAGAGAAAGAAAGAAGAAAGAAAGAAAAAAAAAGAGAACTAGAAAAAAAGGGGGAAGGGGAAATGGGATATGAAAAGAAGATGTCTATATACGCGCCACCCCTATTGAATAACCTTCATAATTTTCATTTTCATTTCATCCACTGAGTAAGGCCGATGCCCCCCCCCCCCATGATGACGTGCCCCCTTAATGTCTGGACCCATGCTATGCCACTGATCCCAAGTGGACATTAATCGTTAGTTCTGCATTATTCTTTTATTCAGTGGAGTCAGACATGGACCATATTTGGAGGGGGTTACGGGGTTACCCCCCCCCCCCCCTGTCTCATATGATAACACACAACTTTGTTCCTACACTCTCAATCGTAATGCTGGGTTAGGGTCAGGTTGCAATGATTGGGGTTAGGGATAAGATTAGGGTTACCTTTATAGCCAGGATATATGGATCATGAAGGTTAGGATTGGTAGTTCGGTTAGGGTGACAGTTAGCCTATATAGTCCATTCACCCTTAACTGCACATAGTAGGAAAGATAGGTGTTCTGTGATAACTCCTTGATACTACCAATTATGCATACCTGTCCACCAATGGGGTGTAATCTTGCCCTTTCTACTTTTGAAAGGGAATCATACTGGCCTGCTTGTTTCTCTTGCTCCAGACTTCTTGAAACTTACTGGGCAATTTTTCAATTTTGGACTGTCAAAACGTCATTGGTTATTAATGATAATAATAGTTTGTGATAGCGTAACACAAAAAAATAGTTGTGAGCCATGTTAGTGATAATGATAACACTCTCACTCTGGATTTATACTATTTATATGTCTTTAATAGGCCAGGATCATTTCAATAATAAGTTATTAAATTGTGAAAATTGTATTGCTTTCTCAAAAGTAGTCAAAAGATATTGTCAGGATTATAATGTAAACACACCCTTTTTCCATCTGCGCCTGATTGACAAGGCATAATAGAGGCTTACAATGTATTAAGTGTAATCAAGGAGTGATAACTCCTTGATGTAATTAACACATGAATGGTAAATTTCAGCATGGCAGCCAAATAGCCCAGATATTTAAACTCCTCTATTATAGTCTATTATAGGAGCCTGTCCCGAAATTATTCATATGAGATTTGGCCCCTTGAAGTAAGTTAGACCTTCCATGTCATTCACAAAAAGCTTGTCAGCTCGAACGAAGCCGCCGGGTTTGGCCCCCAGAGCCCCCAAAGTGGGGTCGATTTCAACCCATCTAACATAATTATGCGCCAAACTTTGTCAGGAGGAAGGTGTATCACTATACATTACCAAAGCACCAAAAAAGACAAAATTTTCCGTCAGGATGGGTTGTCAGACCGCCACATGTCACAAATTTTGTCATAAGGAAGAGGTATGGGTGTACATTACAAAAATATAAAAACTGACACAAATTTCCATCGGGAAGAGGGTGTAACACGCCCCTGAAAAACTGCAAAATGCTCTGGATGTAGAGATAAACCATTTTTGGGCATTACAACCTAAACAACTTCAAAGTGTGTCATTCCATTCAGGTAAAATTTACATAGTGCAATCTTGAATATTGTCACTTTCTTGGAGTGCAACTTGGTGTCAAATGATCATTTCAATAATAAGTTATTAAATTGTGAAAATTGTATTGCTTTCTCAAAAGTAGTCAAATGATATTGCCAGGATTATGTAAACACACCCATTGACGGAAAATTTTGTCAGTTTTGGTGCTTTGGTAATGTATAGTGATACACCTTCCTTCTGACAAAGTTTGGCGCATAATTATGTTAGATGGCTTGAAATCGACCCCACTTTGGGGGCTCTGGGGGGCAAACCCGGAGGCTTCATTCGAGATGACAAACTTTTTGTGAATGACATGGATGGTCTAAGTAACTTTAAGGGGTCAAATCTCATATGTAAAATGGGGTGACTATTTCGGGACAGGCTCCCAGACTATAAGCACTTTAGAGTCATCGGATTCATGGCTTGCCCGCACACAGTGTATGCAGGGGTGTCGGTCAGTGTTCATGATTGGGGGGATGAGCGGCGAGGGAGCGAAGCAACCGAGCGGGGTGAGCACAGGGACTTTTTCAAAAGTCTGCCTCTAAAACTTGCATTTTAGAGCATCCAAAAATGTTTTTTAATGAAAAGAAGGAATGCACGAATCTTCGCCAATGGACGGAACCTCTTAATTGCGAATAACAATGCCAGCGAACAAATTTTCTCCGGTATTTTTGCATTTAAATTATGGCATTCTTATTTCCTTACTTCTAATCATTAAAGAATGTGATGGTATTTAAAGATCAAACATACTTTGGATAATTATTAGTTTTAAGTTAATGTATCATAATTCTTATTTATTTTATCCAAAAATATTGGGGGGGGGGGATGATAATACAGGCCATCCCCCCACCTCAAATTTCTTTTTGGGATATACCCTCCCATCCCCCCCCCCCCCCCCCCCGGGATCGACACCCAATTGTATGCACCTTCTCCATTCCCAGGGGAGCATTCCAGCCAGGTGCCTTTTTTACAGACTCTCACAAAGCTGAACGACAGCAATGACCACAGGCGTAGCCAGGATTTTTCAATAGGGGGGGGGGGGGGGGAGGGGCCGACGTGAAGGATCCAACCGCGTGTATACGTAGCCAGGATTTATTTTAGGGTAGGCGGTTGTGAGCGTGCTCCCCAGCGGATGGGCGCAGAGAGGGGGAAGTTTTCCCCCTCCCGTGCGAATTAAGTGCGAAAGCTCTGACGTTTTATCGCAAATTTGAGAGAAAGATAACTGCTCGTAGCACCCTTTATTAGGCGAAAAGTTATAGTTTGAAGCAATGCTTTTCAATTATTTGGACGCAATACTGCACTGTATGTAACGGGTGGGTGCAGTAAGGGGGAGTTTCCCCCCTTCCCGCGCGAAGCGCGAAAACTTTGACGTTTTAGCAAATTCTGAGAGAAAGATAACGGCTTGTAGCGCCTCTTCAGGCTTTTTTCTCTCACTTCCCCTGTTTTTTAGCTCTCACTTTTTTTTTTTGGGGGGGGGGGGCTGAATGGGGGGGGGGGGCATGGCCCCCTGGACCCCCTGGCTACGCCTATGACAATGACTTTCCCGTCCCACCGGTACCCATTTAACACCTGGGTGGAGAGAAGCAGAGTTTTGCTTTATAACATAAGTGCCGTGTCGGGGATCGAACCCACGACCTTGGCATCTCCAGTCAAGTGTTTAAAGGTCAATCCAGCCTTTGCAATAATTTGACTTATGTGAAAGTGGAAAAATAAGAGCGGCAGATTGGTGAATGCGAAATTGGACAAGCAATAAGCAAGTTATGAATTTTTGATGTTGTGATCACTATACATAATTATGGGAATTTCAAATTGGCCAAATCGGTTTGGTCACTGTGATGTAGCGGTGGTCAACTTTCCCATTCGCTCCAACACACAAAATGACTAAAATGTCAACTTTATCAAAATGTATAACTCATTAGGATCTTTTTCTTTTTGAAGGACCTATAACAACATGCTATCTACAGTATATTTTTATTACTGCCCCGAGGGTAAAGGCGCTCAGGAGAAAACCGGAATTTAGTGATGTTTTGGTGTACGACAAATAGGAGAGTTGACAGTGAATACGTCACAATCTATACACAGAATTGCCAACTTGAGATGCGCAAAGATGTATTGATCTTATTTTTAAACTCTCATAACTCTCTTATTCTCTGTCCGATTTCTTTCAAACTTACACCATTTTTTTCTCTTATTTTTATCCTTTCACCTCTCACACAAATCAGCTTTTTATTTATTTATTATTATTATCATTTTTTCAAAGGTTGGATTGCCCTTTAAACCACTTGACTACGACACCTCTAATGCGGTTTGCTACGTTCAATAAGTTGGTGATTTAGAAACTTGTGAAAATGACCACGATGACTTAAAATATATAATTATGTGGTCACTTGAAGGCCTCATCATTGTGGTCAATGTAAATGTTTGTGGTCAAATCCCAAGTTTAGTGGTCAGTTGAATAAATAATCATAAATGCACTCCTTGTAATGAGATGTGTTTAATCATGCTAATGTGTTTCATGTTTTGTCAAAGGAAATAATGGGAGTTGTCAGGCGGATTTATCGGCAGACTATTTAAAGATAATGACAAAAATAATTCTAACGTGTATATACAAAGAAATGGAAATAAAGTGAAACCTATTCATTGAATTTACTTCTATAGATTTAAATTAATTCAATTACTTTGTTTAATCATTTTTTTAATAGCTTCTTTCCAATAACAAGCGACTGATGAAAACCTTTATACCATGTATACAGTGTATTTCAGTTATTGCGGGTACGTGACATTGGCTTGTTTGTTGAAATTATTAATTATTTTTTTCAATGAGAATCTGAAAGTTTCAAGGACAAAAAGAAATTCCAAAGTTAAGAGAGAAAAAAAGTCTATCATTTTAAAAGTGTTTTACCCGTTTGTAAGACACATGCTCAAAATGGACGTCTTTATTCTAAAAATATAAACAATTTAGACTTTGAATACTTATAATCCAGAAATTCGAATTAGAGGAGTGCCCTGAAAAAAATACAAGCATTCTTTTTTTCTTTAGTTGGTTATAATTATAAGAGGTGCTCTAAGAAAACCTTACACATGATACGTATTTTATGCTAGGAGCCCCCTCCCAAAATAGAAGGGGCGGTCCCGTTAAATGCCGCTTTCCCTCCTGATCGCATCTGAAATTTCTACAGGTCGTTTAAATGCAAGCTAAAATCATTTTAGACTAAGGGGGAAAAAAGGATTGAAAATGCAGTAGCATTCCGGATCTCCTCTTTGGATTGTCAAAGATTGAAGTAGTATTAAGAAGCAGATCAGCTTAACAGCTGGAAACATAATCACTTTGAGAAATGTAAGATTTTATTTCATAACATCAATATTTAGAATTCTCATCACTCTGTAAAGGAAAGTATGTTCACTGAGTGGGATTCTATCAGATATCTGGGGTTGCATTACAATCATAAGATAAATTCTTCCTGTGTGATGCTGTTTGAGTAATTGGAGTTGATGAAATGAAACTTAATGACATGAATGCAAGTCCATGGCTCTTTATAAGAACAAATTTTCAAACAATAACAATAGCATAAGAAGATGAGGAAGTATTAAACATAATGCCCGTGAGAATGGCGGGAAAAATAATGTTTACGTAGTGAGTATAGCCAAGTCGTGCGTGAAAGAAAAAATAACGATAAGTGGTTTGGTTGAAGTATCAGAGAGTCTTATTTTTGTAGAGTAATTAAAAACGCAGATGGGAGGAGTTAAGAAGAGACTACATATACCCCGCCCCTATGGATACGTCATGACAGAGTGGCAGTATCATACATGTGACCTTAATGACAAGATAAATGTTGCTTGAATATGGCGGGAACATTGACCAATTGTTTATATTACTTGGCAATATTAATATTAATAATAATAACAGTAATAATAATAATACATAACATTTATTACGCGCTAAATACTGTTGTTTCTAAGCGCACCGTTCTCTCTAAGAGTTAATTACCAGAACATATAGTAAATTTGAAACAAAATTAATTAAATTAATGGAACTAAGCTATCTCACTAAACCATACATGAATAATGAAAAATGTCAAACAATCATATTAACAAATGTTACATGCCCTAATATATTTTCATACAGAGAAATCTGACCTGAGGAGATATCATATTCCCCCTCACTGCATCTTGATGTATTAAGTACAAATCTTCATTTGTGAGACAAAGCTATGAAGAAATTGGATTCGTGATTTTCATCACTTGGAAAGTATGTTATTACGATCGCTGAATTATGATCATGAAGTGTAACGAATTATATATTCCTCACCTACATGTATAAACTTCATAGCTCCAACTGTCAACGTAAGAAAAGTGCTATTGATATATGTTTTCTTCTTTTTCTTCCTTTTGCCAATGTTATTGTCTTCCAACAAGGGGACGAGGAGGGAATGCGGGGGGGGGGGGGTAGGCAAATCGTATAATCGTAGAACACTAAATTATGATTCACATGATTAAATTCCGAAATAAACGAGGGCGGTCCCCTGCCCCCAACAGGATTGATGCTCCTTGTCATTTCCTTCCCTCACCACTTTTGATTCATTTTGCCTTTTGCTTTATTTATTGGCAATATTGATGGGTGCGTGGCATTTTGTATATCTATTTCATTAAAACTCAATATTTAACATGATTCATATTTTATATTAATCAAATTTTCATGATTCGTACGTTATCAATCAAAATTACGACGGCAACTTTAATAACATTTTTTTTTTGCTGTTTATCATTCTCCTAGTGTAAATGATTATCTAATCATTAAAGAAGAAACTTCAAGCGCCAAAAAAATCATTCTAACAACCGAACGGTTGGCGGATTATTTGGCGCGAAATTTAGATTGCATGTTTTTGGCCCCTGGATAAGCTGCATTTGCTACATCATGTTTTCTGTATCTGTGATGTATAACGTCTTTTAGATAACCCATAATTGATGTGTCGGTTCATCTTCAGGTTAGATAAGTGTTCTTCAGAGTGGTTTTGATTGGCACAGAGGCTGTTTACAACTGTTAATTCTACGATGCACATTCAACATTTTTGTGAATGGTATACCGATTCCAAAAGTGTTCATCTCTGCTCTAGCACGTGAAAACATTTAATTCGAGGTCGATTGCTATGACAGCTCTTTACGAACAAAATACTTCACACAGTTCTCAGATATACACTAAGTTGGTTGCTGTCTTCGCTATCAGTGCATCCAAGAGATGAATCAATCATATTTTCCTCTGAGTCCCAATCGCTCCTAAATATAAATTTATAACTTGAATGGTTTCATAACTTAATCATTATATGTCTATTGAACTAATGAATGTACATTGGGCAGGAATGAAAATCAGTGTTCAGGGTGAAAAAAGCCGTTAAGTACCTATGAATTATGCAAATATACCTGTAAATTTTCCTCCCTTTTCAGACAACCCTCCCCCTGTTAAATTTTTTTCCGAGTTAATTGTGATCTTATGACGCAAGAGTGGTGTCCTCTCTGACTTCGTGGACGCTCTTCATATTATTTATTCACGTCCACATTTTTTTGTTACATCGCTATCACTTTCTTCACTCGTCTATGAAAATAAGCATCTCAAGTGTACAGTCGTAGAGGCATGCTTCTACAAATAGACATTTTTATTTTTTCTGTTTAGGGTCAGGGTTAGGTTTAATTAGGGTCAAGATTACATAATATTTGTATCTGCATGCAAATAGTACAATTTAGCTGCCTTAGCTACATTACGTTAGTGGCCATTGTGCGAGAGCGCTTGCATGTCGTCCTCACCTTTGAAACGAATACAGGAATACAAATCAGGGATTCTAAAACTTATTATATGCGGGTCAGATCTTTGGAAAGGGGGGGGGGGGGGAGGCCTTTTATGTACCCATAGCCAGAACAATCAGATGAAAACATTCTGTTGCATACACAAGTAGCTCTTTTAAGGAAAGACTTACCAATGTGCGGACAAAGTTATCCACATCATGCTTCCGAGAGAGATCTTGAAAATTACAATTTTTAATTAATAAATGACGGTAGACTGCTAGATATTTGATACACGACATTTCATGAAATCATATTTCTAATATAGTTATGTTTATAATTAGCAAATTTTAACATCACAACTCTTGTTTGTTTGGTTCATCTTACTCATCAGTTTTTAAATTGAATGTAAAGGTACCAGTCTCGATTACTATACACACTATTTTCTGGTCCATTTCCCCCCTTTAAATTTGTAATTTTGCTTATACTTTGGAAATTGTATTTTGCTTCGTATACCATTTGGTATACCGTTTCTTAATTCTTTATTATTGGGTAATAAAATTTGAAGTTAGTGTTTCTACATAAAAAGTGAACTACTGTTTTTTTTTTGTTTTTTTTAGATTTGTGAAACAAATAGTAAATTTAGAAATACATATTTGAGAATGCATGATACTGAAAAATAGACAGGGCCAATTAACCCTGTCTTCTGGGGGACGTTTCATCAAGTGTCTTGTCGGTGATTTTTACCGACAAATTTGCTCTCAGCCAATCAGATGCAAGGATTTCAGTAGCTTATAACAGTTATTGTAAATTGTCAGTGAACGCACGTTTCATGAAATGGGGCCCTGATGGCGATAGGGAAGGGGAGGGGAGGGAAGATACTAGAGTCGTATAAAGGGGAGAAAGAGGGTTGCTTTTGACTCAGCTATACATGTTTGACATCTTTTTGCAGTTGAATTCAAAGTGCCAACACGTGTGAAAGAAAGAGAAAGAGAGAGAATTAGAGAGAGAGAGAGAGAGAGAGAGGAAAAAGTGAAGCAAAATCAAAGGAACAAGAAAGAGAAAATGAGAGAAATAGAGAGGGGTGAAGGGAGAGAGAAAGAGAGAAATGATAGGGAAGAGGGAAAGTGGGAGAGAAAAGAGGAGAAAAATAGGAGAGAGAGGAGAGGAGAGAGAGAGAGGAGAGGAGAGAGAGAGAGGAGAGAAGAGAGAAGAGAAGAGAGAGAAAAGAGGGAGGGAGAGAAGGGAGTGAGAGAAGAGAGTGAGAGAAGAGAAAAGAGAGGAGAGAGAAGAGAGGGAAGAGAAGAGTGAGTGAGAGAAGAGAGAGAAGAGAGATTAAAGAGAGAGAGAGAGAGAGAAGAAAGAGAGAGAGAAGAAAGAAAGAATACATAATTAAGTGGGAGATTAATTAGCACCATAACACCTTTCATGACAAGTGACCATGCATTTAGATTGAAACCGTGCCAAAACCACTTTCATAACCATCTCTCCATTCAAACATTAGTGGTTATGGCTCCCACATAAAGTTCATTCATAAAAATACAGCAAAGTGTCGTTCAGAAATAGAATCACGAACGAAAGCGAAAATGAGTGTCCATTACAAAGATTTATTGTCCCATCTTTAAGTATTTCAATCACCACACAAAACAATAACTATACAATAAAATCTAATTATACACATGAGTTATGTACAGAAATATGTACAGAAACATACAACTATGTACTTTAATCACAAATATATACCATAATCGTATGCATTTTCAGACAGTTCATAACAGACTCTATTGAAAAATCGTGTTTTCAACTATGAAAATACCATCTGCTAAGAGCGAGAAGGGAGAGAAGAATTCCTATGTAAAGTGATATGGCAGATCTACGCAGACAAATTATATATGGTTCTTTCAAATAAGGCCTAGCTTTCCAGAATTCAACTAAATTCTCAATTTAGAGGTTTAAATCTGTTTAAGCTTAGGACTAAGTACCTTACAGGACAATACAAATTTTCTAACAATTTGAATTAGGTGACAAAATAAAAATATGAAAAATAGGTTAGTGAACAAATCACATGACTGATAAGAAAGTAAGGAAGCTTAGAGAAATGCAAAGACGCAAAGAGGAAAACTGCCAGTTTTGACTGTGCTTAAAATTAGAATCAGACATATCTGAATAAAAATTTTCATATCATATTGGTTAAAAGTGTTCAAAGAGGTAAACACTAATTCTACATCCTAATATTTTGGTTCCGCCTCTGTAAAATACAATTTTGATGTTGAATAATTCTGTCATATGCGTCTTTCCTGCATTTTTACGTGCCACAACGTTTCGCTAAGCTACCTAAGGAATATTTCAGAGCCGAAATCACTAAATCTATGGGAATCTCAAAGAGGCAAATTGGCCATATAACTGTGAAGTTTTGAGGGACAAATTTTCCACATGTTTAAACTAAAAATTCAAAATTTCCAGCTCTCTCACACACACTTTTTCCCTGAGGGCATTATCAAAAATGGATAGCATGTTAAACAGGGCCTCCAAAAACTAAAAGATCCTTCTCGGTCAGAAATTTTTAGAAAAATTGAGTTTAGTCACCCTCTGTATTGTAGCAATTTCGGAGAATGGCAGGGCATTACATTAGAGTGACATTACTGATTCACCAATTTCATAATTTTATATTTTTATTAGATTTAATTATTACTGTCACCAATCTATTTCTCTGCTGTCAAGGGTGGATTGCCCTTTAATGCTCCCAGGGTTTGAACATAAAATGAAAAAAGTTTTTGAATCATCTTTCTCAACTATTTCCAAGTGGTTCTGTATGTCCAGCTTTGAATGTACAAAGGACACGATTACACCTTGTTCACATGCTGCGGTAACCCGCAGCAGTTTACCGCAGGAGTCTGTTAAGCGTAATGTGCTTCACATTCGTGCATCGTATAACACACAGATAAGTGCGGATGTGTAGGACCTTTGTTGCGCGGAGCTACTTTTATTCATCTTCACTTGCTATTCATTCACACGTTTACAAAAGCCACAAGGTTAAACCGCAGTGGTTTACTAAGGCAGTTGTGAACAAGCCCTTATGGGGAATTTGAAGTTCCACATACTCTAGGTAATAACCACAGATACATACCACTGATGGTAATTACAGATCTCATAATAAATATCAATCAAGTCTAATTACTAAGGCAAATCATGCATGTGTAATTTAACATCATGTCTAATGCTTTACAGTGTATGTACATCACTGTAAAACAGAACTTCAACAGAACAAAAGACTCCAAAAATTACACTGTGAAATTTGTAGAAAAGGAATTTATCTCTCTCTTGGTATTGAAAGACTGATTTTGTTACATATTTGAAAAGTAGCAGGAAAACCTTAGCAAAATAGGTTTGAAACAGTAATAATAAATTCTCTCCCAATTTTTGAACTTAACTAAATGACTTGAAAATCTCTCTTGAGTTATGACAATGAAATTGCATTTCAAAAGAAACTGTATTTCTGAGATGTTCACCATGTAATATAGTACATGGGTTGGATGGACCTGAAAACAATAATCAAATAATCAAACAAAAACGTGCAGGGAACTATACTGAAAAACACACCTTGCATTGCACATATGGAACACTGTGGTAAGCTTGTGGTCTAGACATCTAGCTGGATTTTATTACCTTTCTAACCAACAAGTTTATCTCAGCTATTTAAACATTTCTACCAAAAAACTTGGCAGATATCATTCATTTGTTGAACAACGCGTGTAACTTTCATTTCAATCTGTGAGAATCTATTTTTTAAAATCATTACCAGAATTCAAGATTGTGTTTCAGCCCTCTTTGTATCCTATGGATGTGTTCAGAGATCAAGGGCGGAGTCAGCAATGTCCGCCAAGGACTCCATCTCCCTAGTAGCTTGTATGGAGAGCTCGTCACTCAGCTGCCATATCATGATCGTACCAAGGGCATCACCGGTCGCTAGAAGACGACGACTGAGATGGTAGGAGGTATCAAACACAAAAAAAGGATAGAACAAAACAAGGAATTATATACGGTGATCACAATTTGCTATGGCAACTTTTTCTCCGGGGATTATTTTGTAAAAGATAAAGGCCCAAATTCACAAACGAGTTTTAATTTAACCCATGGTCTAAATCAGGTTTTAAACCTCCATGGTGGACTAAAATAAGCATAAGCTTATGTCTATATGCATGCTCCTACCTGCCCTTGGGACATGAAGACATGCATGTCTTACATTTATGAAGGTTTAAACCATAAGTTAATATATAATAATAATAATAATAATAAACAGACTTTAATTCGTCATGGGGACGAATTAGGTGGTCTGTCGGTCAATTTGAATGATCTTGGCTGTTATCCACATGATCAAAGTATGAGGGCCAAATACTGAAACGAAGAAAGAAAGTCAAGAATGTGAAAAATGGAAAAAATGATACCGATGCAAATGTTTGTGGGGATTGTCTTCATATTCTAGAGAGCCTATGAAAGCGTAGAGGATACACGGAAAACATGGAAAAAATGACATGACATGGTACATTTAGATAATGAAGTCGTTGACAAAATGAAAAACTATGGTAAATGCAGTTGTTAACAACTGCATCAGATCAGCTCCAACATATCCAAATCCCGGCGAAAATCGAAGAACTATTACGGAGATAGTCTTGCTTATAGTTAAGATATATGACATGTTTTCTGTAGCCGTCACTAGCTTCAATACACGTTCCTCGCAAACTATGCAATATACGCTGTACATTGTGTAAAATGTACACTGCATTACATTAGATATAACAGCCAAAATGCGGCAGTTAGTGACATATATATCAATGAACATGTATTATTTGTCTTAGGGGATGGTGAAATAATAGATGCAAAAGGGGAAAAACAAAACAAAAAATCGACCCTCCTCGGCCAGGACTCGAACTCGGGACATTTGGGTCATGAGGCAGATGTCTAACCGCTAGACTGTTAGTTCCTCCATAGGGTATAACACGTAAATGAAAACCGGGATTCTCATATCCTATCTTCTGCAGACAATTTCGATATGATCCTGACATCTGATTAAAAAATGAATGGCACACTTAAGATAGGGAATTTTCTCAGCTACAACATACTCGAAGCTGGGCGAAAACCGACCAGAAATAACGGAGCTGTTGCTCAAAAGAGACGAGAAGGTAGGATCAAGATATCAGAAAAAGTCATATCCCATAGACAATACACGTAAAACGTGAAAAAGTGACATGTCATCGTTCATCGTACAATTAGATAATGATGCCGTTGTCAAAATGAAAAACTATGGAACTGCATTTGTAGAGAATTGTCTCAGCTACAACATATCGAAATCCCGGCGAAAATCGAGCAACAATTACGGAGAAAGTCTTGCTTAAAGTTAAAATTTATGATGTCATTTTTGAAAAAATGAAATTTTGAGAACCGACGCCATTTTGATGACGTTGTAATATAATTGAGGGTCAAATGACCCATGAAATCATATCTATGATTCATCCCCTACCCAAAGATGAAAAAAAATTGGGGGGTTTATGGACTATTTAAAGAGCTAGAGTTAATTTTGTAGAAGCATGTTTTTGCACGTTTTTACGTTATTTTCGCCATAGACGCGCGCACGTATTTTGAACTTTGACGCGCCCGTACGACCTTATTATTGATCGAAATTGATTCCAAGTTGATGGAAATGATCAAGAAAAGTGTCAGAATTGAGAATCGATCGAAAAAACAGCATTTTAACGTTATTTACGACTTGCACGCGCGGACGCTTACGCACGGAAATTTTTGAAATGCTTAAAATGACCTGAAACGTACTCTCCTTTGGTCCTGGGTTGATTTTGAGCATTTTAAAATTTTGACGCGCGCGTACGCGCACGTCATGACCTCTGGATGACCTCTTATGACATGACCTGATGACCCATGACCTGAAGTTAATGTCATGTAAATATGGACGATTTTTGATGATTGGTTATGAAGATATGATTGATAATGTGATTTTACAAAATGGCGCCTGGATGACGTCACGATGACCTGTTGACCTTGAAATGCAAACGGGAACATGACATCATAGCACGACATCACTGACGAAAATCTGACGAAAATTGATGAAGTACTATTGAAGATTTCGAATGGACAAGAAATGGGGGAAATAAAAATAATAAAGAAAATTCGTACAAATACAAAAGGTGATCTGTCGATTCCGACAGACCACCTAATAATAATAATATTAATAATAACGTTCGATTTATTTAGCGCATAAGAATGAATATATAACCCTTTTGTGAATTTGGGCCATTGGTTTAGGGTTGCAATTGGGTTTAGGTCGGGTCTTGGTTTAGGGTGGGTTTAGGGTTAGAGTTAGGGTCAGGGTTAAGTATAGTGTGGGGACTTTGGTTAGTGTTATATACTGACCATCAAACAATTTCTGCCTGAACTTGTCTTGTACAACCCCCCCCCCCTCCCTCTCTCTCTCTCTCTCTCTTACTCTGCCCTCTTACTTTCTCTACCTCTGTTTGTTCTCTCACTTTAGTTTGGAACTTAGAGAGTGCTGGAAATTTACTGCAGAGCGATCGTCGCCGGAGCATGTGTCATACAATCAGCATTTCTATCTGAAAGGAATTCGGGAATCAACTTATTCATATCTATATTTACATGTTATACCTGGGTGCTGTCCAGCAATCGGATGCCAAGCGTAACAGTTTTGGCGGTAAAGTAAGATTAATTTTCATTGAAATGATAGGTGCTTGGCAGCTGGTGGCTGAAGACAACATCAAGCTCAAGAGCTCAGGGTATCCCGCCATACACTCTTCTAACGTAATATAAATTTGATGATGCACTTAAAATGAGATTACTGACTAATGAGTAAGGCTCTAAGAAAACACTTAAGGGTATGTCAAAGACAGTTCTTAGAAATAAATGATACGTTATCTGAGTCAGATGTCAAAGTAGAAGTTTCAAATATGTCATAAAAACTGAATGGGCATTATCTTTTTGGTTGGTTTCATCAACATCACATCCAGGGTAGAAACGAAACTAAGTCTTCATTCATAAAATGACTAAGCTAAACAGGCCAAGCCTAGTCCAGGGATTTATGAAGCAACAAGTATCGACCCCTTTTTTATTCTCTACAAACTTTGGAAATTTTGTAAGGAAATTACTTTTTAAACAGAATGAAACAAGTGATGAAATAAAAATGAACAACTGAATCAATGATGTCATTAGTTGATTTTTTAAATTCATTTAGTGACAGAATCATGATCACATGTACTGGGATGAAGAGCACTCAATACATCAGTGGCCTTACTCTATCCTTTAAGTTGGTGTTTAGAGAGAAGGTTGACTTCTGGGAAAGGTAAAAAATAATTTGTGAGCTTTCAGCTTTCTCATTCCTTTTATGTCAGTTTGGAAGAACATCATAGTAGAATCCTGACAAGGATTGCTCTTCAAATGCCCTCATATTCGAAATATGATGAGAAACGGTGGAAGTTTTCGGGGTCCCGAACATTCATGCTTCATGTGTGCGCAGTCCAACATACCCATTTCTGTGTGCAGTGCATGTGCTTTTCAGAGAGATTGGGTCAATTTCTTATCACTTTGATGATTCCAAAATCTCAAGGTATACACCAATTCTTATGCAGACATGATCAACCTTTCCCAATTGCTTTGAGACAGTTTCTTTCACAATGTAATCATATGACCAGAACTCAACTTTATGTTTAAGTTGGTGTTTAAACCTGGAATAAGGTTAGAACGTTTCTATTAATACAGGCCATCTGTAATAAATTCCAACAGCATGAAAACAAGTTCACAAATGTATTGCAGAAAATTGAGCAGTAACAATGCTATTTCTAAAAACACATAGAGCGAACTTTAGTGTCCATCAACCAAGCTGGACAAGAAATACAGTTAACCTTGCATAACTCGAAGTCGCATAAGTTGAACTTTCCCTAAGTCGAATCAGTTCTTTTGACTAAACTATGCAAAACGTGTGTTATTTACATAAGTCAAACTATTTTTTGTGGTCCCAACAGATTCGACTTAGGCAAAGTTATTTGTAATTTTATAACTGTCCCTTTTCAAAACTGCTTGCTCTTGCAAGTAATGTTTTATTATCACCAGTAAAATATATCTCGATGTGTCGATGTATCAAGTGTAATCTAATTGTCTATTGCTTAAGTCAAGCCATGAAGTAGTACATGATGACTCCTTTAGTATGGCTTTCAACAGATAGGATAGCTTCCCACAGTAACATATCCTTTGAAACACAGAATGAAACTTGGGAATCCCAGAGGGCAATTTAATGTTTTCACTACAAGTACCTCATTTGAATATGAAAACCTCTGAAATCTAAGAACATGTACATGATTACAAAGGCTTTCAAGTAATCAAATAACCAAGGAATTCCAGGGAAGTTTCAACACTGTATAGCATTGCTTATAGGTTATTGCAAGGATTGCATATTTAAAAAGACTGTGTGCTGGGTTACTAAAGTTCTGTTAAAGAATTTTCTATGCCTCTGCCCACCGAAGGTGGTGCCAGAGGCATTATGTTTTCGGGTTGTCCGTCCGTCCTTCCGTCCGTCCATCCGTCCCGCTTTCTCATTCTAGCGATAACTCAAGACCACATGAGGTATGAACTTCAAACTTGGTGCTAGTATGTATCACCATAGAAAGAAGATCTGATTAGATTTTGGGGTACGTAGGTCAAAGGTCAAGGTCACAGAGGCCAATTTCTGAAATTTGAGGTGTTAGCCTTGATCTAGCGAGAACTCAAGAACCATTTGAGGCATGAACTTCAAACTTGGTACTAGTATGCATCACCATAGCAAGACAATCTGATTAGATTTTGAGATACGTAGGTCAAAGGTCAAAGGTCACAGAGGTCAATTCTGAAATTGCAGGTTTTAGCCTTATTGTGATATCTCAAGAACTATTTGATCCATTAACTTCAAACTTGGAACTAGTATGCATCACCATGATGAGACGAACTGATTAGATTTTTGTTCACGTAGGTCAAAGGTGACAGGTCATAGAGGTCATTATACAGTTGTATGTGAAATTAATGCTTTTTTACCTTTGTTATCACAATATCTCAACTATTTTGTATTCATGACTAGGAGGGGATAAAGTGATCAGACTTTTGGGTTATAAGGTGTAAGGTCAAATGTCAAAGAGGTCAATTAACATGCTATTAGAGGCTTTTTATTCTGGTTATCACAATTTTTCAAGAACAGTTTGAGCTATCAACTGAATTTAGGCGGAGGCATATAGGAGACTCAGTCGCATTCATCTTGTTTTGCCTTGTTATAATGTGATCAACTACCAAAAGGGGGAACAGAAAAATGTTGCAACAAATAAAATAACATCAGCAAAATATGTTCACATTCTTATATCTTATGACACACGTATGGTAAGTAAGATCAGAAGACTCCGTTGTGTGCAGCAATTTTTTTTATCCCCACTTGACATTCATTGACACAAAAGAGTTTTTTTCTTTTTTTATTGCAGCATATATTTTTTAGGTAGTTTACCACGTCACTTCTGAGCAAGACTTTGGCATTTCTGATACTCACTGTCTCTGGTTGAACTGTACAACATGAACTGGTTTCTTCTCCAAGCTAGCATCAAGGATACACACAGGCTTCACCTTACTCTTCTTCAGATCATACAGAAGAAGCTGACCTTGGCCTGTTGCTGCACCTAACACTAGAGGGCGCACTGGTGACCACTGAGCAGAGAAGAGATATCCCGATGCAGGCTCGATTGAGAAGATAGGTCTAGCCTGTGAATGGTAAGGAAATAGAGGAATAAAGAATTGTGTAGATCATTCAGAAATTATCACCAGATTTTTCCCTGCAATGTGATTATTTTGCAAGCCTGCCCATTCTGTCCAACAGTTGTATATATAAAGCATTTTCATTTCCTTGTCACAAAAGGGTACTATCACTAATTAATCAATGTTCATGTATTAAATTTACAGAGTAAAATTATCCATTATCCAACAATATCAATGGCAATTCTATGTATTCAAACAGAGACTACTAGTATAAGACATAAAAATAATATTGAGCATTTATATTGCTCTTACTAATGAGGACCCCAACATTCTCAAACATCCTCCCCCCCCCCCCCCCCCCATCTAAATTCAAAATGAATCTTACCTCAAGCATACTGTAGACCCTGATACTCATATCAGTCCCACATGAGAGGAATAGATTCCTGTGGAATGGTGAGCATTGTACAGCATGGACAGGTCCATTGTGAGGTTGAAAGGCAAAGGTAACTGGAGAGTAGAGGGGTACTGACAACAGAACCTCACCTGTATACACAGCCCAAGAAAAAGGGAAGGTACGATTTGAAATGCTGCTGAATGACATGATGGAAAATTATTTCAAATGAAAAAGGCAGCAATGAAACAAATGAAACTTACTTTTTTAATGAAAAAAGAATACACCAATTTTCTGTTTGCATGTTCATTCAGAAAACCCATATAAAAATTCTCAGGTAACAACCTTTTTCTATTCAAGATCATGAATTAATATCTCGTCACTTGCAACTCTCCATATAATTTTTCTTAACATTAAAAACATAATCTGTGCACAATGCAACCACTATTTTGAGGGTTTTCAATGATATTAACCAGAACCAGTAGTATTATTTATTCAAAATCCTTTAATAACAAAGCAAAGCACATGTCATGATTCAAAAGAACTTCCGAGGGCTTCATCATAAATACATCCTGTTATTTTAACTTGTTAAATTCAAACGTTTGCAGAGAATTAATTGCTACCAAACTCGTAGGTATCTTACCAGTAGGAACCGAAGTCTTTGAGTTCATTGAACATTTGAAGATTCCTCCTGACTCTGAACCTAACACAAACTGACTCTTGTCCTCCTCAACAAAGGATACTCCATTCACTGTAATCATTGGGATAAAAACAGAGAGAAAATCATTGGGATAAAAACAGAGAGAAAATCTTTTAAATGCATGCTTCTTCTTTGTCTTCAGTCTCCAATCCCATCTCTCCCTTTATCTTTATCTTTATCTTTATCTTTATCTCTAAATGCATAAGTGTTTACATTGTTTTTTCTTAAATTCACCTCACAATGTAAATTCAGGCCCAAATTTTGTCTTAAGTGTTGTACTATGTATGATGTAGGACTAAGGATATTCCTTTTTTTTTCTCCTACACTTTATCATTAAAGCTGCGAGGATACCAGTTAGCTTTGCCCATTTGGTCTGAAAAGAGACACAGAAATATTGGAGCTTAGTATGTCCTGTACAACAGTGTTGGGTCCAAGACCAGAGGGTCCGAGATCAAAATCAAGATCAAGATCAGACAGTCCGAGATCCAGATCAGGATCAAGATCCGCAGCTCAAGATCGAGATTAGAACATCTGAGATCAAGATCAGATATGTCCAAGATCAAGATCAAGATCGAGGTTACTTATGCCGATCTCGAGGTACACAACACTGAGTCGTGTTTTCGCCGATTGGTGAACGATTTTAAAAGCTTTTTCGTTTGATAATTTACGTAATAACAATGTTGATCTCGAGCGATCTCAAGCGAAAATTCTGAGAACAGAAGCTCCGAGATCAAGATCAAGATCAAGATCAAGACCAACACCTTCGAGATCAAGAACAAGATTGAGGTTAATACTGATGCTGATCTCGAGGTACCCAACACTGCTGTACAATATAAAATATAAAAAAATAATAAAAATATGTAGTATTTATGAAGCACTTTTCAAGCGTACAGAGCTGTGTAATAAAAACTTGAAAACAAAAAAATAAAAAGAAACAGAGAGGAGGCAGGACCTTAAATCAGGCGAAAACCTGAAACCCTGACTATACTACAAAATCAATACAGATTCCAATTCATATGAAAGAATGTGAACTGACCTCCCATCTCTCCGTCACCCCTTGACCTTGACCCCTGATTGACCATAGCAGGTAACGAACTGGCCAAAAGAACAAACCCTTCTTCTAACATGACGGAGCCCTTCTCATTAAACAACCAGTGTAGAACCTTCCCATCTGCGCTGGTACTGATAATCTGGTCAAGGAAAATGGAATGATTATTTTAAGAAAATACTGGATATTAATCAATCTAAATCTTTCATCCTGCCTTGACGATCATTTCTATCATAATCATCATCATCATTACTTATTCTATCATGGTCAATCTCATCTTGTCTCAGACTATTTGGTTTAAATTTGTACATTAGTGCACCCTGTCTTGTAAAAAGTTGCGACTGATCCGCGTAGATGGCAATTCTTAATCAGACAGCGTCTTGGTTTCTCTTTTAGACCTAACACTTCTTAAACCATTTACAACCTAATCAGAAGTGGCATATTGTTAGGACGCCATCTCTTGTTACAATCCAGTTATCCTGGATACGAAAACACAACAGCATATTAAACAACTGTTTCCGCATACAGAATCATAACAAACAAGCTAACAATGTACAGAATAATCAGGTACATGTAATATACAGAATTAAAAGGATATCTTTTTTCTAATGTTGCATGTCTAATTTTCAAGATACCTGTGTATTTATTTATGTTAACTGACTGTCCAATGGCTTTATGCCTCAGACTATCTGAACAGATCGGTGTTGTATAGGAAATGTTGTAAATCATTACTTACATCATATTTCTTGGGTTTGTCAGGATCTTGTAGCCAAGTAATCTGAGTGACTGGTTCTCTATGTGTATCATCACTGATACCTGATGTGGCTATTAGATTTTCATCATCTTTACTAAGATCCCAAATCATCACTTCACCTGTAAACAAATAGAAATCAACATCATAAGACCCATTTTATAGAAGGTTATCCTAAAACATTACCTTATAAACATTAATTTTCCTCCTTACACAAACATTCAATACAAATGATGAATCTCAAACAAAATAAAACTCAACAATTATCAGCATGGATATCTATTTTGAGGAGAAAACAATTTAGCCCATCAGTCGTACCCTTGAGGTAAGTTTACTACTATTAGTAAGTCATTATCCAAAATTTGAGGTATAGGAATTTGTAATCGAGGTGGATCAGACCATGTAGACATATTAAGAAAAATAATTCTCACAATTCCTTGACCAACATGTTATTACATTTAACTGTTATAACCCACTGGATTCAAACAGAAGTACTTTTTATCCAGAGGAAAATACGCTTTATGAATGACTATTAAATTTTATTGCCATTATTGATATTACCTTAAGGGAAATTGAAGGTTCTAAACTTACCATTAAATGTTCCTCCAGCTAGTAATGCAGGCATGGTAGGATGAAATGTGACACACATTAGGCAGCTCTGAGAAAAAAAGAATAATTAAAGAAAAATTATTTTCATTCCTAACCCAACAACACACATGGTATAAACTTGCTCAGCAGAAGTAATTGGTTTTTAACAGATATTAGATATTAGATATTAGATATTAGTGGGAATGAAAATCAAACAACTAACTATGTACAGATATACAAAAATGTAATTACCAATCATATAGTTTAAATTGGAAGTACAATCTGATTATATTCTGACACATGTTAATGTTTTAACGTCTCGTGTTTTAATGATAGGAAGTATTAACCCTTTCAGGACAGGAATTATTTAAGGGCTAAATTGATCACATTTTGTTCTTCAAATTGGCAACAATAATATTTTTCTTTTAGTGCTACATGGTTCAAATAATGTGTAATGTCTTTGAAAACAATATACATGGTTAGAAATGTGTTGAATAGTTGAAAGAAATTGCCAATTTTGATGAAAAACAATGATTTTAAACCTCTCAATGTGTTTCCAATTTAAGGATCTCAAAGCTTATTCTTGTTTTTAAAATTCCTGGCATCAAACGCAATATGGTCATGCAATAAAAATGGACATAGTGTGTGCAGAAAATTTTGCTCCTTCTACTCGTGCATTTGGTATATTTTTTAGAGCTCTGGATCAAAAGTTATTGAGCCAAACCACAAAATGTGGTCAATTGTCTTGAAAGGGTTAAAGAGCCTGATCGGTTCAGAGTTGGCATTTTGTCTGTCCGTAACACTGAATATTTTATGGATTATAATTTTTGGAGGCAGCCATGGCAACCAAATTAAATCAAATTTCAACTCCTTCAGTGATACCCTTCACAATGAAACATAAAATAGCTCTCTTCAATTAAATACTTATTTTCTTATAGGCCTTCAAACTTTCTTGATCAAGTTGACTTACCGATATATCGATAGACGAGTCTGCTTTGGTTGGACAGACTTTACCCCGATCAACATTCCATGTGCAGAGTGATCCCTGGAAGATAAATAACATTCAATTGAATCATGTACATAAATCAACAAGGCATGCCTTATTTAATCAATGATGCTGTATCAAATCAAATGACTTTAATTCAATATTGGCTTCTTGTATAGTGCTCATAGCCATGTCATCGGGAGCTCATGGTGCTCCAAAATATTATCCCAGCTCTAGCTAGGCTACTGATTTCAGTCAGTGCACACAACATCCAGGGGGGTGTTTCACAAACAGTTAAGTTTGACTTAAGTAAGTGCCAATGTGCATACACGTAATCTCATTGGTTGATTACCCGATAGCGCGCGTCCCCCGAGTATGATCTGACCAATGCGGTGATGTGTCATATACCGCATGCAACTAGGAATTTAAGTGCGACTTTAAGTCAAACTTAACTCTTTGTGAAACACCCCCCTGGAATTATTTCCAACCAGGGGAGCGTTTCATCAAGCGTTTTGTCAGTGATTTTTACCGACAAACTGTTATAAGCTACTGAAATCCTTGCATCTGATTGGCTGAGAGCAAATTTGTCAGTAAAAATCACTGACAAGACACTTGATGAAACGCTTCCGTTTGTTAAAAGAACACTTGGGTAGAGAACGGCAAATGCAGATTGATGTCTCACCATTGGACATTAGTGCTGGATATTAGTACTGGGGCTTGAACCTATGAAAGTTTGAAAAGTCTCAATTTACTTTCTATGGCAATCCTCAAATTGGCAATGTTGCTTCAGAGTGACAGGTTTAGTAGTACAACTCTCCATATGTTTTGTACACAAAATTTCATATTTTCTCCATTATCTCTAAAGATGCTGATTGTCTTTTTGTGAACTCAACATATGCTGTGTCAAATACATTTTCCAATGATATATCTTGAGCTAAGAAGGAGACAAGCTGCACCTTGAGAGATAATGGAGAAAATATGAAATTTTGTGTACAAAATATATGGAGAGTTGTACTACCAAGGAGTTATCACAGAACTGGAGTTACAGCAGAAGCGAGCTTCTTTGAACCGGGTTCGATGCCGCGGCAATAAACTCAGTGGGTGTTCTTCCGTGATTTACGACAGCTGTGTACCTGGGTCTCGTGCCGAGGCTGGATCTGCGCATGCGCATCTTCGGCCGATCGAGTAAGATGACGTCATCTTGCTTTTTATAAAAATCGCAAACCCAGGCCCAGGGTACTACATACGAGGATAATTTCGCTTTAGACGAGGAATTACTGTTCTCGTCCGAAATCGACGAATTGGGATTACAACTAGATGAACGGGAAATTGAAAAGAGTGGGGAGATAATTTCTTAACTCTAGATATCTTCGAAAAGAAGAGTAGACAACAGTACCTCCTCCTTGATGTAGCTCTGCCGGACTGGATGGTTCTTTCAGCGGAGCTGCCCTGCTCCGCCAGTCCTGCCGGTGCGGTGGAGTGGCTGCGCGGCGCGAGGTCCGTGTGAAAGCTGCAGCTGCCATTTGTTACTCTGTTCTCAGATCTCTATTCACATTTTGTAGTTTAACCAAGGAGCTATAATTATACATGGGGCTCCCCCAAAAAAGAATCTGTAACTTGTCATGCTGGGGGTAGGGGCAAATCTAGCAAACTTGTTAATAACACACTTTTGTAGAGCTACCGGTACCGTACATGATTTATACTAGATCTAAGTGATTAATGATAGATACTAGCGGGACCCGTGGAAATCCACGGGTTCACTTTTTACATTGCACATTCAATATTTTCACAATTGATGTGTACATTCTTATGAGTTTTTTTATTTATTTTTTTGTTAATGAAATTATCACTAAATTGCTCTAAATGTAAACGAAAATGGTTATGAAGAGTAATTTTGTAGGTAATTTTTTTTTGTCTTTAATTTCGAGTCCGTCCACATTCACATACAAAGACGATACACAGACATCATTTATAACTGCACAAACATGACTTCTTTTTTTTAAATTGTATATAGTTACAAATTTTGTAATAGGATTTCAGAGAGGGGGGGGGGGGGGAGGCAGGATACTAGCTAGCTGGAGCATCACTAGGTGTTACCCCCCTCCCCCCCCCCCCCCCCCCTTGATTACTTTTTTTTTTTTGCTTGCTTGCTTGCTTGTTTTTAGATCTATTTTATTTTGCTTCTTGGGGAATTTTCAGTCACAGTGAATTTGATAATGGTATCCCCATTCAGAATGTTCTACTAGTGACGTCACTGAATACAAACCAAGAGGCCAAGTGAATTTGTTTATCTTATTCAGATTTCTTGATAAAGAGGAGGGGTTCCATGTTATCTAAAATTTTATATTTTTCCTGAATTAGTCGGCATAGACAAGACTATATAGACTAAATTTCAACAATATTTTCTCTTAAATTAAAAAATTTGTCTTAATTTCATAACATTTAGGCTGACATATAGGCCTACTGCAGACACTAAAAATAACACAATATTTATGGTTTTCTGCATATTCTCAGACTCTTCTGTAACTTAATTTTGAAACATCAAGGGGTCTACAAACAGATATGGAATCTAATGTTAGATGGGGGGGGGGGAGAAAAAAGGTAGAGGACAGGAAACTAGGGATAAATTTCATTTCGGTTGACCTACTAATACTCGCCTATATATTAATCTAGCAAATCCACCTCCAACTGACATCAACAAAGAATACGCCACCAAGTTTAAAAACAACTAGATCTAAAGAAAAGTGCCATGCCATGCATCATTATCCATGACACTGGCATTATTATTGACGAGTCAGTCAGCGTTACTCGGTCACAGTCACAGTCGCAGAGACAGACTCTCACTCTCACTGTCAGACGTGAGAGACATCTACTTTGTCATGATTCATTTCAATAATTGGTAAAAAGTAGTAAGGTGCAACAGGGAAACAGCAAAATTTTCTTAGCAAAACCATAAAAAATAAGTACGTAAAAGACAACATACACAGAAAAGCACAAGTGGGCCGAATGAATCCCACTAAGCAAACGACAAAAGTATTAGCAGACGAGAGTCGACTACGTGTGAACGACCTTTTCTTTTGTGTATTTCCTATATGTTGACACTCGTTGACACTCTAATGACAAGGTGGGTCTTGATCAAAAAGACTTGCTCTTTCCGAAGAGATATTTTTCGAACGTCGCAGAGTTTCGGAACATATTATTACATAAATTTGAAATTAATATCTAAAATATTAATATTTACAGAAAATATGTCATAACTCATCCATTTCTGGACCAATTTTGACGAAATAAGCTTCGGTGAACTTAAAATTTTGCGGAGCTCAAGACATAAGCTACTGCGCAGCTATTGAGAACAACAAACTCTACTGCGCATGGGTGAACCGATTGTTAGTTCACATTCACTGAAAAAATTATTCCCCCACTGAGGTTGAGAGTCGGCATCGAACCCCGGTCTTCAAAGACTGAGGCAGCTGTCGCCGTGGGGCAAGATCGAGCGATAAGAGCGGAGCGGTACTTTGATTTCGGGTCTCATCTCTTGCGTTGCGTAACACTTTCGGTCGTAAAAAATTCTGTTGTGACTCCAGTTCTGTGATAACTCCTTGGTACTACTAAACCTGTCACTTTGAAGCAACATTGCCGATTTGAGGATCGTCAAAGAAAGTAAACTGAAACTTCTCAAACTTTCATAACTATCTCATTTCGTAACCGATTTTAATGGAACTTTTTTTAAATTGCTTCTCTCTATCCTCTCTTTTCATTAAAATGGATTTGTCCCCAGGGTTTCATTCTCCTTTAACAATGACCTCTATGTTCATGTTAAACAACGATCACTCGACTTGTAATCTCAGGACAATGAGCGTCGTTGTTTCAGACCCATGTGAACCCTCATTGTTGTTTTATTAACTTAAAGTTTTGAAACCACCAGTCCCATAGGAACATAGCTATTGTCTGAAATCGTCAATGTTCATATGTCAAATAATATTATGCAGAAATATCAAGGTCCTTCTTTAAAGCATTTAGATATTAAATATATGGCTATTTCTTTTAAAGATAAACTATGACTATCAAACGAAGACATCAAAGTAGACATCCTTGTCCATACCTTATGTGTACACCAATCTTGATGATCCATCCTGCCATAAGCCGCTGCTAGCGTAGACCCATTACAGTTCCATGATAGATTAGTACACTGAAGCTCTCTATTAAGAGGGGCGTGTTCAAGAACGTGGAGGCAAGTCACAGCTTCATTTTCATCTTGCCAATCAACCTCATAGCCTGCAAAACAAAATGGAGAATAATTTGTCATATTATGGGAAGAGGGAGGTAGAAAGGGAGAGAGAGAGAGAGAGGAAGGGAGGGAGGGTGAGAGAAAGAGAGAGAGGAAGAGAGAGGAAGAGAGAGGGAGGGAGCGGGAGAGAGAGGAAGGGAGGGAGGGAGGGAGGGAGGGAGAGAGAAAGAGAGAGAGAGAGGGGAAGGAAGGGAGAAAACAAAATGGAGAATAATTTGTCATATTATGGGAAGAGAATTAGAAAGAGGGAGGTAGAAAGGGAGAGAGAGAGAGAGAGGAAGGGAGGGAGGGTGAGAGAAAGAGAGAGAGGAAGAGAGAGGAAGGGAGGGGAGGGAGGGAGGGGAGGGAGGGAGGGAGAGAGAGAGAGGGGGAGGGAGCGGGAGAGAGAGGAAGGGAGGGAGGGAGGGAGGGAGGGAGAGAGAAAGAGAGAGAGAGAGAGGGGAAGGAAGGGAGAAAACAAAATGGAGAATAATTTGTCATATTAGAAAGAGGGAGGTAGAAAGGGAGAGAGAGAGAGAGAGAGGAAGGGAGGGAGGGTGAGAGAAAGAGAGAGAGAGGAAGAAAGAGGAAGGAAGGGGAGGGAGGGAGGGAGAGAGAGAGGGAGGGGGAGAGGAAGGGAGGGAGGGAGAGAGAGGGGAAGGAAGGGAGAGAATGAAGGGAGAAAACAAAATGGAGAATAATTTGTCATACTACAGGAAGGGAGGGAGGGAGGGAGGGAGGGAGAGAGAGAGAGAGAGAGAGAGAGAAATGAAATAATGCAAAGTTAAACAACAAAGTAGCTATTCAGTCCATTTAATTTAAAACGGAAGACTTATAAATACCATCAAATGCATGACTTTTGGCATTTTCATCCAGGTATTTGGAGACATCAGGGAGAACACGCGCCAAGAATTCAGCCAATCCCTACAAAATAAAACAAAACAAACAATATCAGTTATGTAAAGACACAACTGACGTAAGTATAATTCATAATGAGAAACACCACAATGAAATGTTTAACCCTTTCAGGACAGGAATTATTTAAGGGCTAAATTGATCACATTTTGTTCTTCAACTTGGCAACAATAATATTTTCCTTTTAGTGCTACATCGTTATAATAAGGTGTAATGTCTCTGAAAACAATATTCATGGTTAGGAATTCGTCGAAAAGTTGAAAAAAATTACCAATTTTGATGAAAAAACAATGATTTAGAACCTCTAAATGTGTTGCCAACTTAAGGATTCTAAAGCTTATTCTCGTTTTTAAAATTCCTGGCATCAAACGCAATATATTTATGCAACAAAAAAGGACATAATGGGTGCTGAAATTTCTTGCTCTTTCTACTCATGCATCTGGTATATTTTATGAGCTCTGAATCAAAGGTTATTGAGCCAAACCACAAAATGTGGTCAATTGTCTTGAAAGGGTTAAACAGTAACCACATTCAACTATCCTATATTGTCAGATATCATATTAGATTCATGTCACATCATTTTATTGATAACTGATAAAAGAGAAGAATTGGCAAGGTTCGCAATCATCATTTTTGTCATTCACTTTTCTGTTTTTAAAGGGAAGGTTAAATTCTGGGAAAGGGAAAAAATAATTTACGAGCTTTCTCATCCATTTTATGTCAGTTTGGAAGAACATCATAGTAGAAATGTCCCCTAAAAAGGATTGCTTTTCAAATGCCATCACATTCAAAATATGACGAGATATACCTGAAATGTTTGGGCTGAACATTCACACCACATGTGTGTACAGTCCCATATACCAATTTTTGTGTCAAGTACATGTGCCTTTCAGCAAGACTGGGTCAATATCTTATCATTTTGATGATTTCAGAACCTCACAGTATACACCAATTCTTATTAAGACATGATCAACATTTCCCAATTGCTTTAGGACAGTTTATTCACAATGTAATCGCATGACCAGAACTCAACTTTATCTTTAAGATGGAAACTTGGATAGAACATTAATTCCAGAGGGAAGGAGATGATTATTTGGGGTCCACTCGCTATTCATAAGGACCGCTATTCATACAAAACCGCTATTCATTTAGTAACGCATTATGGATAGCGGTCCTTATGAATAATTGGTCCTTATGACTAGCAAGGTTACCCCGATTATAGATGTATGAACAAATAATTATGAAAATAGAACATCTTTTATCAAAATGTCATTCTGGAACAAGTGAACCATTTAGAAAGGTGATTTTTCTTATTCATAGAAAATAATTCACAAATAATGTTAATATACTAACTGGAAATAAAGGGGATGAGAAGTTAGAAAGAGATATTCATATCAATACTTACAGGAGCTTTGCTTCCTAAAAGACTCAAATCAACAGACTTCTCTGGTTCTGGAACTGTCTGAATCTGAGGAAGGATAAACAAGCACAATCATGCTCACTTTTGTCATAATCACTGCACATACAGCCAGAGCTTGGCCATGGGAGGCAGTGGTAGAACTTTTAGGGCAGTAAATAAAAATTGTAATAGGAAGAAGCTACAATTGCTAACTTGACTACAACAATTGATTTCAAAGGGACAAAAAGCTGCAGACCTACGTTACTCTCCAAACCCACTGAGGAGGGGAAATGCTGTCCAGTTATACTGTGTAGATGAGGGAGAGATTTCATACCTTAACCATTTCCATGCCATGGGTGGCAAATTCAGAATAAGAATTTGAGAGTTTACCATTGTGTTGGGTCTAAAAATGGCCAGCCACATCATTCTTTCTAGGTGTAAACCAGAAACAGACCTGTATCTTCATTGTGTAGTTTATATACTGGAAAATATTTTACGCCCAATTTAACAATAATGCAAAGCATTTGAAGTCAAGTTTTAACACCTAAAAGTTCAGTTATGACAATTGATGAAAAACTTAGTGGCACAGAAGGGATTAATATATTTTCCAGCTTCTTGTAAACTTGCCAGAACAACGTAATCTAGAGCTCGCTTTGAATCCCATGTATATTCTTCACTGGATTACTTGTAACTGAAATGTAATTTCTGGGGTTAGATTTATAAACTATATCTTACTTCTTGATGAACTCTCTTGATGACTTGTGAAGCAGTATCTTTGATGTGAATATCTGATGTTTGACAACCACTTGACTGCAAGGTTCTATACATCAAATAAATTATAAACAATCTCCAGTTAAAGGAAATCAATTAAGAAAGCAATTAATTAAGAAATACAAGTTATTGCAACTCTTCCTGTCTCAGATCTGGGCTCTGATTCATAAAACTTGTCATCAATGACAAGTTGCAATAACTGTTATAAGCTATTGAAATCCTTGCATCTGGGGGACATTTCATCAAGTGTCTTGTCGGTGATTTTAAAATGACAAATTTGCTCCCAGCCAATCAGATGCAAGGAATTAAGTAGCTTTTAACATTTATTACAACTTGTCATTGATGACAAGTTTTATGAAACAGGGCCCTGATTGGCCCAGAGCAAATTTGTCTGTAAAAATCACTGACAAGACACTTGATGAAAAGCCCCCCCCCCCCCCCCCCGAAGTTCATCCATCCGGAATAGGGACTATCAGTATCCTATATACATTGGTTGCATGCATGCACATGTTTAAGCTGAAGTAATTTCAAGAAAATAAAAGATCAAGTAAACTAACTTAAAAGAAGGGAAAAAAAGAAACAAAGAAGGAAAGAAGAGGAAGATGAAGATGAAAGAATAAGAAAAAGAAGAGAGGAGAAGGAGAAGAAAAAAGAATTTATTATTTTCTTTTCTTTTTCCTTCTTCTGTCTTCACAGTTGAGTGATGCTCAATTAGGTCAACATAACTCATCAGAAAAAAATCAGATCTTCTCCTTCTTTCTTTTTCTTCTCCTTCTTTCTTCTTTTCCTTCTTCTTCTTTCATCTTCTTTGTCTTCCTCTTCATTCCTTCCTTCTTTGTTTCTTCTTCTTCCTTCTTTTGAATTGGTTTACTTGATCTTGACCTTTTCCTTGATGAATAACGTTGACCTGGTTGAGCATCACTCAACTGTGGTCTGTAGTAGACGGAAGAAGATCTGAAAAAATCTGATCATTTGAACGTGTAGTTTCTGAGATCTTAAAATTCCTCCAGACACCCTACCACAAGAATATCAATGAGCTTTGAGGTTTTTTCAAAAATAATTAGTAATTTTCCTTTATTTTAGTCATATTATCATTACATCTATTTGGAAATCAGGGTGAAATTCACATCAGTCAGCTTCAAAATCAAGATTTTCATTCATTTATTTAGTGTGTGTAGCCGTGAGACCCTTTCATTTTGTCGAACAAAGTTTGACATGGGCATCGTTATCGACTTGAAAATGTTTGTTATTGACATTCGTTCGCCCCACTTTTCTCAACCATTCAACTTAAGAATACATGTACATGTATGTAGAACCAATGTAGAGAAAAGAAATTCACATAAACCACTGAATTAAATTTTTTTAGCCACTGGAAACAAAGGGCTTAGGCGCACACCAAGTAATAGTGGTCATATTGACCACTAAGCGGGACAAATGCAAAAATACTAGTCATTTTCTATTGCATGTATTAAAGTTATGAGGGAAAAATAAGATAAATATTTCAAATTTTTCGTTTCAAATTCAGCTCTTTAAAATCTCACTCCTACCCTAAATGGCCGTTAGGAAGAACTTCTGATATTTCAAGCAAAATCCAAAGTCAAAATCATGTCCAAAATCTAAGAAATCTCCGTCGATTTTTTTCGCAATCGCGTGTTGTTTTCATTCTGCCGATGTTTTAGACTAAACTCGGCCAACAAAATTTTGTCCACAAAGAAACTCGGTATCGCGTGCGCACATTGATCTCAACGATCGCGTGTGCACATCCATCTCTACGATCGCGCACATGGAAAATCGGGACTTTTACGTGTGCCCGATAGGGACCAAATTTTTAACGACTGAATTTTTTTTGGGGGGGGGAGATGTCAGCATTTTTGGAATTATCTTTTCCAACATCGGTGAGTTGAATTTATTGTATTTCATGGATATGGTGGTGTCGATTTTTGTAAATTAAATGCCGATTTTGAGTGAATATTGGTGACTTTTGTGCAATGGTGTTTGAAAATGTTGAGGTACTTTGACTGTCTAGACTCTAGAGTTTAACTTTACACACAAAGTTAGTCATGATGCTACGAGTTCTTAGGCGTAGCCACTCATCCAATGTACTAGGTTATGATTATAACCTCGTACTCCTCTTACATTACGGGTACGTTGAAACTAAGTTTCACCTAACTCACGCTCTTTTACCTCACCATGAAGTAAATTATTTACTCCGGAGGGGTGACTAGGTATTGAAGCTAGGTCTAGCTGGTAAAATTATCATTAATTTTTCAAACTTAATGATGAAAAAGACAAATCTAACCACCTTCCAAAGCAAGTCGTCTCTACTCTCGGAGCATTTTCGGTGGTATGGTGGTTGTGATAGGAAAATCGGACGGGGAAAAAATACTGCCTACCCTTGTCGTTATGAGGCGCCGTTTGTGAAGTTATATTTTTTAAAGAAACTGTATATCATTTGTATATGTTTTTCCACTTAATTGATAAAGGGAGAGGGAGAGGGAGAGGGAGAGGAGAGGCTGAAAAATTTGTGGATCTGTAAATAAACTATTGTTGTAACTAAGCATGATATCTGTTGGGATTTTTTTTACTTATGTATTCGTAATGCTCTTGTTTAATGTGTCTGTTGATTTAAGCTTATCACACTTTTTCTTAATAATAACATTGTATATTTGAAAACCTTTCTATGCCTGGCTATTTATTCATCCTTCTGAACATCATTATACAAGACAGATACAAAAATTCAATTTATTAAATCAAGCCTCCACAAAGTTACCGATTCCCTTTCAAGGGATACAATGTCAAGCAAAGATATTGGATATTGTGACAATTGTTATTTATAAATCGTGATAAGTGAATCCTCCCCCCCCCCCTTCACATAAATAAATATTGTGAAATAATTTATACTTGAAAGCAAAATAGATAAATATAAATAATGGATATTGTTAAATCATCATTTATAAATAATTAAAAACATGAAAATTATTATTCATAAATACCTGTACTCATTCTATGACATTCTCATACGAATAATTATTTGACAAGGTAAATTATTGAATTATATAAAAAAAAATTGTCTAAATGATAAATTTACAAACGGCGGCTCATACCACGGAACCCCCAAAAGTAATCTTCTATATCGGGCACAAGAGGGCAGCAAAATACATAAAAACGGTACAATCAACTGTTGTTACCTCAGCCCAGTCACGGCAAACAACTTTCAAGCTCCAAAATTCAGCTTTTTCAATACCGGGGTGCAGAAACTTTACATCAAATTCAAGAGTAGACCCAAGGCACTCATAGGCCCTTGCCTATGTGGGACTGTGTCCAACATTCACTGTTGCAGCAGTCAAAAACAGACAACAAAATTGCTCTTAACAAGATTTAATTTTCTTAAATTTGCTAGATTACCTGATTCATGGACTCTTCAACTCTTACTAGACCTATGCCACAAATTTGGGGATTCAGAATTGAAAGTGAAATTTTAAATAATTATTTTCCTCTCCTGTATGAATGATCTAGCCTGGAAAAGGGCCTGCTGATACACACAATAGCTATTGAAGCCTATTCACCCATAAAAGAGCTAGTCTGAGTACAAGGTTATCTTCAGATAAGCTTGTACATGTATAAGTGGACCCAAGGCACTTATCCAATGAACAAGGCAACGTATTGGTAAGTAATGTTCCAATTTTACCTTGATATTTATTATGTTTTGGTTAGGACTATTACAGCAGGCTGCACATTCAGCAGGGGTACGTGATCTCAAGTCAAGTGGAACCGAATGGTCCGAAGCACGAGTGGGCGTAGCTCACTCACACTTATGCGAGGTTACTGGGCGTAGCTTTGGTCCCCCATCAAACTCAAAGGCATCATAGGCATCATACAGTGGGGTTGATGTCTTGCCACTGCAATAATCTTCAGATAAGCTTGTACATGTACTATAAGTATAAGTGGAAAGTGCCATTGGACATAGCGGTTGATCTGTTTATTTCAATGCACTCCACAATTCATGCTAAGTATCCGAACAATTCCGCGGTCGGAGTACCGTTCATTATACACACATCTCTTCCGGATTTCGTGCACACATACATGTAACATTTACACCTTCTACATTACTTAGCAGATCACGATATTAAAATAGTAATCTAAGCTTAATATGGGATAGTTTACGCACCTTTCCTTCTTCCATGATGACTTGAATTCCACTCCATCCAACGTCTCATCGGAAAACATGACTGTAACAAAAATTAAGCTTTTATTCCAGTATTTTACAACGGTTGCCACAGTAAACAGTCGAGAGAGAAAAAGTACGAGCGAAAAAATGTCAATCTTTTATAGAGCGCCCTCTCTCACCTTTTTATTGCCAAGCTACTGGCGACTTTTTTTCCCTCTCTGCAGTCAAGTCTAAGTTTCGTTGAAAGAAGGAGTGTTATTGCAGAATTATTCTAATTATTGCCACAAAATGGATGTAGCTAAGGTTGACGTGGATTCGATGGAAGTGGAGAGTGCACCTGCACCGCTCCCAGAAAAAATGGAGACCGACACAACTCTTTTGGAGTCGCAAGGTAAGATATAAAAAAATATAATTACGCGACAGTGAATCATCGGTCAGCTGACTGACTCCACCCCGATAGATTGCCGTGCGAGGGTAGGTAGCTAGTGGTGAAGATTGGGACTTTGCTTCATTTTATGGGAGAGGGGCGTGAATTGAAGTGAGCAGCAGGTCGGTGTGATTGGATATGGACAAGGGGGGGGGGGGGGTAGGGGAGACGGGTGTATGTGATAACTGATGGGAGCATTCTTCTTGTCTTTCCTTTTTCTTTTGAGAGAGAGTGAGAGAGAGAGAGAGAGAATAGCTCTGACTTTAGCTCTACTATAGTCTGGATGGAAATCAGTCACAGGACCATCACTATGGGGCTATGTCAATTTTGGGCTGTCACAGCCTCGAAGTTGAAGAGGTAAAAACACCAATATAATCATCAAAATTTTGAGAAAATACTTCTTTCTACATTTTAGAATGATACAATATCTAATTTCATGCCAGATCCTTCGATAGGATGTTTATCATCTTGATTTGAAAGTGAAATTTTCAGGCTGTTTTGGGTCGGTGATCTTGCTCCTCTCCTGCATGAAATTTTATTGGCTGAGTTTAGTTTAAAACATAGGAGCAATGAAAACAACATGCGATTGCGAAAAAACTCGGCGGGGATTGCTTAGGTTTTGGACATGATTTTGACTTTGAATTTTGATGGAAATATCAGAAGTTCTTCCTAACGGCCATTTAAGGTAGGAGTGAGATTTTAAAGAGCTGAAGTTTAAAGGAAGTATTTGAAATATTTATCTTATCCCCCCCCCCATACCTTTAGTACATGCGATAGAAAATGACTAGTATTTTTGCATTTGTCTCGCTTAGTGGTCAGTATGACCACTATTACTTGGTGTGGTGGTACCAATATTTCATTTGCACGCAAAAATTGCAAATTTGAGTGAGTTTTTAGGGTAGCCTTTCAGCCTTTTTATTACCCCCAACCATCTTTAATGTTCCTTTTCATTCTCCATGTTTGTGTAAATTCAGCCCAGCCATAAGTCCATTGTCAGCTGCTAGGTCAGGAGAGCTGAATGGCTTTTTACTTAATTATCCACTCATTTGAGCAGCAATCAATCATGTTTTCATTTTTCTTATTCTCTGGCATACATCATTAATTTGTTACGCATGAGGTGTCATATAAAAGAGAAAATTATGAATTTTTATGGGATGTTTTTCTTTTTAAAAAATAATTACGTTTACTACCCTAAAAACTCATTCAAAGTAGCAATTTGTTTGTGCAAATTAAATTTTGTTACCACCACTTTCCATTATTTTAATTCAATAATGCATGAATTATGAATAATAAGTTGTGCATCAAATGGAAGAAGAGAAGCAGAGCTTTTCATACGCGTATGTCTCATCAAGGAAATTATACGTTATGATAGAAAATTGCTGCCATGAATTCCGGTTTCGTTTTTCCTGGGACACACTATATTATTCAATATTTAATATGCAAAACAACAAAAGTGTCATGGAGAGTAAGAGATACCATTGAAAATAGGTTGCAATATTCCTCTTCTGAATAATTAGTTTAACAACAGTATTTTTAAAACCATTTGGCAAAGTTCTTGCCTATTAAGATTTTAAAACACTACTGTTAAACTGCATCTTTCAAATATTTTCCCAAATATGAAAAAAAAAAAAAAAATCCAGGGTCACTTGAAAACATGAATACTGAATTGAATCACTGATTTTAATCATTCTTATTTTAAGTAAGGGACTTGAATGAAGTCTTTTTTTGGGGGGGGGGGGGTTAATTTAATTTGATTCTCAATTTTTTTCTTAAAGCAAAAATTACCAACCTTGAAATATGCACTTGCACAATTCTAACTTCAGGGAAAAAACTTACTCTCTGGGTGTATGGTTTTTACAGACATGTAATTACCTGTGATTATTGTCAGCTGGGACTAACCATTAACATAACCATCTCAAAGGCTTCACTAGCATATTGTTGTCATTTGTTGGTAGACCAGAAAGCTGAAAATTTTAATAACTTGCATTAAAAAAGTAGGCTGTCTTTATAGCTGAATGAATGATGCTGATGATGAATTTTAGTTAAATGAAGAGTAATAATCACATTGCACCATCTGCAAATGAAAAAAAATATGTCCGGTTGCTCTACCAGCAAAAAAATAAAAAAATAAAAATAAGTCAGAAAAATACTAACTAGCAGAATTTCTATCTGCTGTACAGGGTAGATGACTAATAGACTACACGTATGCATGGATAATGGCAGTGACTAGATGAATTACATTTTGTAGAGACCAATAGAAGTCACAAGTTCCCTTCTTTTTGACTTCTTATCCTAAAGTCCCCATCACACCAAACTAGTTCTCACTACGTTCTCAAAATTCCCTACCCCGTCCTAGAAAATCGCAAAACGAGTTGTGGTCCGGGTAGAATGTGTAACTTTGGCCTCTAAAACGATCCTTGTTTGAGTTACGAACTGACCCGGTCGTACTGCTAATGGATGCTTGACCACGTCACGTTGTAACTTGTCCCTAGTAGGATCGAAGTACGGCAACCCGTTAGAAGTACGTCCATCTCGTTCAAGTACATTGTCACTCTGTCTAATTTTAGGACGGGAAAACTTTGAACAGGCTGAAAGTTCTAGAGCACCTTTCCCATCCAAGACAGTCCTAGCCCGTCCATGGAGTTCTTAAACAGATCGTAAACAGTTGCTACTACGTGTACTCTGTTCACACACAGTTTGAGCCCGTTTTGGCAACATTTTCCAGAACGTAGTGAGAACTAGCTTGGTGTGATGGGGGTATTATATTGAAGAGTCTCCAATGTGATTTATGTGTCTGTTAAAACTCATGAGTGTAGTTCAAAAACATTTTTGCAGTATATTCAGGATCTGCTGAATTGTATAATATTGTTAAGTGTATTGGTGCATTTAAATGTAATTTATTGATAAATTGATTTGCTGAAGTTCAACAACCTTTTTTGCAATATTTTTAGAATATTTGCCTGTTGTATAATATTGTGTAAGTGTGTGCATTTAAAGGAAACCAAAACCCAAGGAGAGAATCAATGTTATTGGAAAGTGAAAATTCAGAGAAGCACTTTACAAATAGTTTCATTAAAATTGGTTAAAAAATGAGAGAGTTATGGAAGTTTGAAAAGTCTCGTTTTACTTTCTATGGGGATCCTCAAATTGGCAAAATTGCTTCAAAATGGCTGATTTTGTGAACAACTCTCCATTTGTTTTGTACACAGATTTTCAGATTTTCCCCATTATCTCTCAGGGTGCTCCTTGTCTCCTCCTGAACTCGACATATGTGGTATAAAATACATTTTCCCATTATATATGTTGAGCTCAGAAGGAAATTAACTGCACCTTGAAAGATAATGGGGAAAATCTGAAAATCTGTGTACAAAACAAATGGAGAGTTGTTCACAAAATCAGCCATTTTGAAGCAATTTTGCCAATTTGAAGATCCCCATAGAAAGTAAAACGAGACTTTTCAAACTTCCATAACTCTCTCATTTTTTAACCAATTTTAATGAAACTTTTTGTAAAGTGCTTCTCTGATTTCTCACTTTCCAATAACATTGATTCTCTCCTTGGGTTTTGGTTTCCTTTAATTGTATTTATTCATTTAGGATTTAATTTCCTGGAACATAAAATTGAACAATAATATTTTTCAAAATAGATATACATGTATGTACTGTAAAGAAAGAAGAATAAGGAGGCCTGTATCTTTAGGTAAATATTTATGTTGAGATTTTAGGATCACAAGATAAACAGAATTTGAATTCTTTTTCGATTGAATGATTTTCAGAAAGTAGAAAATTTATCAATCTTGGGACCAGGCAACAAGTTGAGAAAAAGGGAAAAGTAATGGAGATTTGCAGACTTAGATATTATTTTGTAAGCTACCTGTAAATAATAATAATAATAATTATGATGATAATAATGATAATAATAATAATAATAATAATAATAATAATAATAATAATAATAATAATAATAATAATAACTCTTATTCCATCGTTAGGGGGGAATCCTTTTATCTCAGCCTATTGTTATCATTTGCCTTAATGCACGGTTGCTTTCGCCGTTACGTCGAATTTCTATTGTGACAGAATAAACCGCATGGATTGGATTCCCCCTAACGTAGGATATAATAATTTTAATAATTATGATGATAATAATAATGATAATAATAATATTAATAATCATAATATTTTACATTTATAAAATTTCCTGAATACTTCAATGTGCTTTACATTACAATGTTATTTATTATTACCCCTGGTCATTTGATTTCAAGCCTGTACTGAAATGTACACCATCTCCACTTCTCCACTCCTTAGGGAGCATTTCCATCACTTTGCACTGTTCATATGCATGCAATGGAGGGCAATGGTAAAAACAATCACATTGGCCTTCGACAGTCCTCAAAGGTACCAATTCTCTTTTGGCTAAGAGTGGCAGTGTAGATTAAAGGGCCACTCTAATGAGAACTCAAGGGGAAATGAAATCGTGCAGAATTTGCAAAAGGCTCGTTTACTTTTACACATAGCACGCCCCTTGTGCGAGGCCGTCAGACTAATGCCATAAATGATCGGACGGCACGAAGTTGACCGAACTGGAGTTAGGCGAATACTTCGGGTTTAACCGGTCCCAGGCCTTTAGTCTTGTAACTGGTCCTAACCTCGTTCACCCAAACAAGTTTAGTGCAATGCTGAAATATTTCCAAATACAAAACACGGTTTACTTCTGGTTGATTAGTCTAGCCATCACTTCTGCACTGCCCTGCCGCGACGCGTTGTCGCCACGATTACGTAACTACCCCCAGGCTCTACCAGAGCGCTGGCTCTGTAATTACTTTTCCATATGTTTGATTACTTTCCCATCGCGCGAAATTTAAAACACAAGCCAGTCTTCACCGAACTATCTCAGAGGTGATCCAATATGAATCACATGTTTTAGCACGTGTGATGGAAGTCCTTGTATCGAAAGTGACACGAAGCTCCGAGTATATTTTCCTCTCTCATCGGAAATCACCCATGCAGGCCCACCAAAGTATCCCTTTAATGTCCTGCCAAAGGATGTTAGTGCTGCAGCAGCGGGACTTGAAATGTGAAGCTTGTTAACCACAGTCTGGTGATGTATCCACTAGACCATGACACCTCAGTAAAAAATCTATGTAGGCATTTAATACATGTTGTAAAAACATGGTCTTTGATGAGAACATGTTTTGAAAAATCTGAAACATTTGATCAAATGTAGTTGAGGTCTAGTATTAAAGGGAAATATGTTATAAAAATCATAATCCTTCAGTTCTGTCTTGTATTCTCAGAACTGAAGCACCTTCTTTGGAAGAAATCTATTATCTTCAAGTATTTTCCATTCCCTTTCTCCTCTTTTTCTTCCTGTTTACACCTTTCATATGCTTGCACACTGTAGCTTTCAGGTAGATGGGTATTAGAATTAAATAAAAGCCTACAGGCAGAAAATAAAGGAGATGAAATTTCCCCAAATCTAATTACGCAGGAATGTCCTAACACGGGGGGAAAAGGGGAAAAATTCAGACTCCAATTCCCTAGTCGAACAAATATAATCCTGGACATATTGCTGCAAGAAATTGAGCCTTTAAAAAAAAAAAAATTATAGGGTCCTCTCCTTGTTCAAAATTGCATCTCCAGGAAAATGAAAAACATTGTCATATGTTTAGTTGAGATCCCGAGAAAGTAATTGAAATGAATTTCTTGTGAAGCTGACCTAGGAGTATACCTTTTCAGATGTTACTTGCTTCCGTCTTGTGTCCTGTACACTGCCCTGGGTGACAAGTGTTTCCTTGTATTTTGAGGATGTCTGGCCAGAGAATCCAGGGAAAGAAGCTCTTTAGGATGTTTGTGTTGAGTAGTGTGGTCATGAGAAGTTGAATCATGCAAGCTTGTGAGGAGCTAGCTATCTTCAGTTGTCCTCTATCTAGTTTATTGCTTACCATTTCATCTGTTGAGAGCCAGAAGGGACTTTAACTCTGTGTTAAAGTATGTACGTTAACACCCTTCTGGCTCCAAACAGAAGATTTCTTAGTTTCTGAATCAGTACAGCTACATATACGGTAGGCTATAAGCCAGAACAACATCAACATTTTGTTGGTCTTGTGAACCTTCTTCTTTTCTAAGGGTGTACGAGACTGAAGACCTGTCCTGAAGTTGAAATATTTGGCCTTCCTAGCTTATTAGTCTTCTTTAGAAAGTTCCTTGAGACTGAAACAGTAAGCATGGAGACGTTTGTCTTATATGAAGCTTCTTTCTCCTTGGATTTCACCAGCTAAACGAACCTACATAACAGTGCTCCTCTAGATTGTCGCATGACTATATATTTATTTAATCTATTGATTGATTTATCTTTCCCTTTTCATTTCATTTATTTTTTCATTAAAGTGATTTGGTAACTTTGTAGAGGCTTGATAAAATCTGAGCTGCCTGGCCTTACATGCTATCAGTGTATGTAATATGGTGTAAAAATGAAGCCCAGGAAAAAAAAAATACTTGAAAATCATCATGTGCTTCACAAAAGTAAACACATGCAAGTGACTGGAAATGCCAGACTCATTTTCCCCCATAGACTCAGTGTTAGACTAAAGCGTTTGGCTATACGCTTTCGTAAATGGGAGTATTCAGTCATAGATAGCAATATATATTTAAAAACCTTTCTGTGCCTAGTTATTTATTTGTCCTTTGAACATCATTATACAAGACAGATATCAAAATTCAACAATTTATTAAATTAAGCATCCATAAAGTTACCGAAAATCTTTAATACATATAGATTGATTCATTAGCAGAAAATCATTGGGGTACTCACTTTTCCTTAAATTACTCCAAAAAAAATTAACTTACTTAAAAAAACAACAAGTACTGCAGTGCATGTATGTGATCAAATATCTTGAGAATACATGGAGTTGCATGTATCCTGTATCAAGGAAGTATTATGTTTCAAAACACATTTCACATATACATGTATGTATTTGAATCACAGTGTTGGAAAAAGCAAAGTAATCCTTACAGAATTCTCCTTTCACTTCAGTATTGGAGTACATGTATTATAGGCCTTACCCCATTAGCAATACAATATGTCTAATGCAAAATAGTTCTGATGCCCTGGCCTTTTAGAGCTGATCATATTGCAATTTCCTGGCACGTATTTGGAGTATATTTAGAGTCCCCTAGGGTTTGTAAGATTTTATTCCAATTTCCAAGTTAGATATCATTTACTTTGAATTAATCAGTGGTACCTGGCTTAGTGGCATGTAAGAGACAGTTTGATAATAAGGATAAAAACGCCTTAATTTTAGTTGAAGTGCAAATGCTTTCTTTCATTTAGCAAGGAGGTAATTTTAAAATATTGAAGGAAATTTTTTTAAAGAACATGTACATACAATTACATTTAAAACTAAAGATATTCATGAATGTGTTTAATTAATGAGAATACTTTTGATGTAATTTTTAAACAAGTAATAAAGAAACTGCATGAGAAATATGCCAAATGAATGTTAAGAAAAAGGAAAAAAAAAAGTAGAGAAAACAGATAATAAACAGATAGAGAGAGAGAATGGCTGATAAAGAGAAATGGAGGGGAGAAGCAGATGGATAGATAGATAGATAGATAGATAGAGAGAGAGAGAGAGAATGGCTGATAAAGGGAAATGGAGGGGAGAAGCAGATGGATAGATAGATAGAGAGAGAGAGAGAAAGAGAGAGAGAGAGAGAGAATTAGCTGTTCAGAAAATTTAATCAGCTAGGAATTTATTTATTTTTTTTTGTTTTGAATCAGGATCAGGAGTAGAAATGATGGTCAAGAAAACGTAATCATAGATGCAGTATAGTATTATATATTTCTCCAGAGGAATAAGATTCCTTGCTACTGGCAAATTTCATTTTATCTACAAGGAATTCACATTTATTTATTTAATATATTTTTGGAGTATTCTTTGTATTTCTTTCCTTTTGTTTTCATGAAAATTTGTTAAGGATGACATGGTGAGAATGAGTACTGTTCCGCAATGAATCAGTATTTCATAAACACCTGCTCTGAGATGACAGTTAATGTATCATCTTTAAAAGGATTGTCAGCTGTCTACACATTATCTTTTCTACCTGACATACCAATATGAATGAAGGTAATGCTTTCAAATCATTTCTCACTCAATTGACAGCTAAAAGGAAATAGCACAAATGCATCCTCTTTATTCATTCTCATGGTCTCCACTTTCTGAAATAGTATAGACCTACCAGGTGAACCCTGCCAGTTATTAGTTTTTCAGTCTACAGTTGGAAGCGCTCGTGGCTTCCTCGAAAGCTCGACTACCACCCACCTACATGTAACATGAATGCACACTGCATGGCAACCATGGTTTCCTGTGCGGAAGTTGGACTGGATCGACTGCTTCTTCTAATGCTTAGGGCAATGATCATTGATTTCTGTGTCGTCAAATTGTCTGCTAGCTGTGTCTGGTTGTGCCTCTGCATTGACTACATTCTTCTATTCCGTCTTTATTTATGCGAGATTCTGTTGACTTAGCAAGAGTCTTATAGATATTTTCTCCTCGACAGCATGCAAACTTTCAATCTTATGTAGATTCCAGATGTGGATGAGTTTGGGTAGAATGGTAGGATTTCAGGCTAACAGTTCTGATAATACTGTCCTGCTTTGACTAAAGGAAGCATGCACTTGGCAAAAGTGACATTTTTTAAAAAAATGAGCAACATTTGTCTGTCATTTACATGGGGTTTATGCAATATTATGCTGTATTGACCTACATATCTCTTGATAATAACAGTTTCTGCTCAAAGCATGGCCTGGAAGTAAAACCTGCTCAAAAAATATTCTTAAAACATCATTTACTGAGATTTGAATGGTTTGTTGCTTGCTTCCTTTTGTCAAAGTAGGGCAGAGTAGAATGCAATATCATCTGCTGAGAGCTAGAATGTCATGAATTCATTTACTTTAACCCCTTCCATGCTATCAGTTTTTTTTAGCAATTGTGAGAAATAAACTTTCAAGAGTAAAATATTAACTTTAATAGTTTAATTTTTTTTCCATCTTTACTAAAAACTGCTTGTGTTTTTTGTTTTCCTATGTTTTTGTAAGCGCTATGGTACTCCTTGTTTTTAGCGTCTTAAATAATCTATATTATTATTATTATGTATGTGTTTTTTCTGGAGCAAACTGGGCTAAAATATATTGCATCTATGGGAATAAACATTATATGGAAGACGCAGGTTTCTGTATGAAGAAGAATTTTCAAGACATTCTGAGCCTAAACAAAATATTCAACTCTCAAATTTTAGGGCGGGATTGGCCGCCCACGGCATGGTAGGGGTTAAAACATTCTGGCCCTCAACAGAGTTTGCTGGGCCAGTATTCATGAGACATTTAAAAATCTGCACAAAGTGGAAAGTACACGTATATGCTCCCTCGTGAAACTTTCGAGCGCCTCGGTTCTTATGGGTGACTATCACTGAGCAGTAGTCTTTTCAAAAAGTCCTGTCAAACCTCTTATTTGCTAGTCTTGATAAATGTGAAATGTGTTATTGGGCATATAATGACTGAATTAAATTTCCATATCAAGTTGAATAACATACAGTAAATGTATTATGTATAGAAGACAAACTGTAACAAGCATACACTTCTTTGGTTGGAAATTGGAATTCTATAATATTTGCAACATTTTATTGGTAAATTAAGATATTCCAAGGGTGATCAGGGATAATTCTGAAATTTATTTTTTTTGGAGGATGCACTAAATCTATAGTTATAACCCTGTATCATTCTGGTAAATCCTATTGGTCAATTGAATTCTGAAAATTCAAATGGTTTCGGCTTCTAATGGTTGGTTATGGAAGGCTAATCTTTTGGAGACAGTACTTCTGTAATACCTAGGTGTGAATGTCAGTCTTTGTGTCTATAAATGGAAAAAACAGCGCCCCTGACATTATTTTGAACAACATTACAAGGAATACAAAAAGTGAGTTAATATATTCGTCACCACATCGCTGATCAGGAACTGAAAAACAAATCCTCTGACTTATTTAAGCCCTCTTTCTAGAAAGAATGAATTCAGTAAATATCATGTCACTCACAGATGAAATCAACACTACTGGTATGCTCTAATTCGTGCTATGCAGAGTAACGCTCGTATTCATGTGATCGCACCTCACCATTGGCTTGTTACACTCTCTCCATGCCTCGTAGTTCACTATTGATTTGTTTTTGTGTCCCAGAAAGTGATCGGGAGAGAAGTCGTCAGTGATACATTTACACCATCTCGAGCCATCCCACACCTACCATGGATAAAGACGGAGAGAAGGGAGTTTGGGAGGCTGAGAGGGTAGGATGGAGAAAAGGAGGATGAGGAAGAGAGAGAGAGAGAGAGAGAGAGAGAGAACATTTGAGAGTGAAGTGATTAAATTAGAATAGAGAGGGATGATGAAAGAGGTATTGTTAGTCAACACATTAAACACTATCTAGAACCATCTCACCCCTTCATGTACTATGGATGAAATAGTAGAGATGGGGGGGGGGGGGGGGGGGGGGGGGGAGAAAGAGATTAAGATGAAAGCACAGAAAAGAAGGGAGAGATAGGGAGAGATAGAGAGAGAGAGAGAGAGAGAGAGAGAGACAAAGAGAGACAGAGACAGAGAAAGTGAAGTGGGAGGAAGGGAACGAAGATGGGAGAGAGAAAGAGGCCAAAGAGTAACATGAATGATCACGAAAGCATCACTGCTTGTGATAAATGCGGTGTACATTGTTCATCACATACTGTATCCCACACCATCAATGGATAGCTTACATGGGAACAAAGCAGAGTTGAGGTGATAAAGAGGTTGGAAGGGAAGGATGGAGACAAGGAAGAAGAGAGGGAGAGGGAGAAAGGGACCGGGTCAAATTAAAGAACAGAGATGATGATCATGAAGTGTTATCAGTGATACATCTGCATCATGAGAGAGCATCTCACACGAAGTAAAGAGGTGGGACAGTGGAGAGAGATGGAGGGAGGGAGGGAGGAAGAAAAGTAGCAAGAGGGAGAAGAGGAAAGAAAGAGAAAAGGGGTGGGTGGGGCAGAAAGAAGAGAGAGGGAGACAGAGAGACAGACACAGAGAGAGGGGGGGGGGGCGGAGGGAGGAACAGGGAGGATGATCAAGGAAGTGTATCAGTGATACATGTATACCATGTCCAAGTATCTTACATCTATGGATAGAATGTATGATAGATTTAGAAGTTGAGAGGAGGGATGGAGGAAAACATGCAGGAATTGTGCGAGAGGAAGGGAGTGAGGGAAGGAGGGAGGAGAGAGAGAGAGAGAGAGGACTCAGAGGAGAGAGAGACAGAGAGAGAGGGAGATACTGGAAGAGAGTCAACCAGTTAAAGAGTGGAGACAACCAGAAATGAGAGTGACTGAGCTATTCAGACAGACGGACGGATTAGAAAGTGTTTCCTGTGTCAGTGTCAATTTATTCCTCAGAGGAGCACATGGGATGAAATATCAGGAATGAGAAGAGTTTTGAAAGGACAGGAAAGACATGGTAGGTATTAAGAATATATGTGAAAGATTTTAAAAGAAGCAGAAAATTATAGAAATAGATCAATGAAAGTTTGAGGAAAATCCGATAAGATATAAAATTTAAGAAAGTTATGAATTTTTGAAGTTGTAATCAATTGAACACAATTAGCAACTCTGTGACATACATGCACATGTATCTTGCGAGCTCCTCTCCATTTGCCCTGTACTGAAAAATTCATAAATTTCCATTTTCTTTAAAGAAAATATTTTATCACACGTGCACCTTAGATATAATCATTTCACTTATGCTTTTACACAAAACTTGTGTTATACAAATCTATTCCCTTATCAAAAACAAATAAAATGAAAATTAAGATTTTTATGTGTACAGAGCAAATGGGATAGGACGTCACAGAGTTTCAAATTTGTGTCTGATTGATTACAACTTCAAAAATTCATGACTTTCTTATTTCTTACTGGATTCTGCTCAAACTGTCATTGATCTGTTTCTTTAATTTTTCTGCTTCTTTTAAAACCAGCTTAATATTAGTGTGGACTTTCCCTTTTATGTTTGCTGATTAGATGAGGAAAGAGAATTTTAAGAGAAAAAGGATGAAAATCAGAAAAGAATAAATTGAATAGTCTAAGAATTTGAAACATTTAGGATTGGAGGAGGTAGATTAGACAGAAGAAGATGAAGAACAAGATCTAATAATGTAAGATACAATAAAGTTAAGAAAGATAAAAGGGGAGGGTGAAAGAGAGAGAGAGAGAGAGAAAGAGAGAGAGAGAGAGAGAGAGAGAGAGAGAGGAAGAGTGTTTTCAATAGAATTTGGAACTAACGTAATGTACCCTACAGCTCAAGAGATATTAGCTTTTGAAAAATCGTAAATCCTCATCTGATGAAGATGAAATGTAATGACGATTTGAAAGGCAAGGTATGTTGATAACTGAGTAAGAAAAATGGTAGAATTAAAAAAAGTAGAAGAAAATGTGGAGTGGACTGTAAGAAAGCGAAAGAACATGATAGAAGTTGGAGAGAGAGAAGAGATACATGTAGATCCACTCATATGAGAAAGTTTTACCCAAGGGTATTATATCCTTTATGGAAGTAATTTTTATGACTAATTTGAAATTATTTGATCTCACGAGCCGCATTCACATTCCTTCTATTATCCTGCAGAAAATTCTTGTGCCGCTCGCATTACCTGAAAGATATATTTTTAAGGCAGACTATTCCTGTAGATACGTCGATCACCATGGATATACATGTAGTGTGCCTGATCACTTTGAATCTCTATTCACTACTTAATGTACATTTGGCACCTTGCATATTTTATCTTAGTGCTACACTTGTGCATATGTCTATTAACATTAATACAGTTTTGTCATGAACTTTGTCATGATTAGCACCTCTTATGACATGTACTGTAGAACTTCGAATGCATGCACTTTGGTGTAAATGAATGTCTTAAAGTGAATTGGTAACTTTGTAGAGGCTTGATAAAATCTGAGCTGCCTGGCCTTACATGCTATCAGTGTATGTAATATGGTGTAAAAATGAAGCCCAGGAAAAAACTGCAATTCAAAATCATCACAAAAGTAAACATATACAAGTGACTGGAAATGCCAGACTCATTTCCCCCATTAGACTGCAGTGTTAGACTAAAGTGTACCCCTGTACGGGTTCGTAAATGGCAGTGTTCATTCTTAGATATTTTAATAATAATATTGTATAATTGTAAACCTTTGTATGCCTGGCTTTTTATTCATCCTTCTGAACATCATTATACAGGACAGATATATCAAAATTCAACAATTTATTAAATCAAGCCTCCACAAAGTTACCGATTCCCTTTAAAGAGTACATTGTCATATTGAGGTAAACATTAAAAAAAAAAAATTAAGCAGACCCCAATATGTATTTGTTTTTATGAAGGTTTGGTAAAAATTCATTTGAAAATTAAAATAAAAAAGGAAAAAGATCCATAAGGCATGGTTAACAATTACATTTTTGTTCCTTTTGCATACATGTGCACTTATGTTTAACCCTATCTCTGTTACTGGCCGACCTAATCGCCCATTCATACGCCGCCCGTAGGCTCTGGCCGATGTATACGGCCGCATTTTGATTGACAGGTCTCGGCCGTTCTCGCTACTGTACCAAGTTATAACGCGAACTGTGATTGGCTGATATATTTGCCTATGAATAAAACATCATATCGAAACCCTCGGACACGTTGACCAATGAAAAGAAAGGTTTCTTTTGTCATGTTTCAAATGTTTTGTTGACGTTCGATCGAGTGTTGCATGCGAGGGGAGCTGTGCGAGTACGTGTGCGATTTGTATTGAATTGTGTGGATATCGAGATCAGCTGATTGTGTGCGAATGAAATACGCGAAAAATGGAAGAGAATGCCCCGTCGACATCGAACCAACACCGTCCAGGGTTATTCGAGACATTTCGTATAAATGACGACAGTGATGGAGCGTCAGATATGGTGATTGATTCTGAAGAGGAATTTTCAGGTGCCGAGTTTAGTGAGGATTCTTTGGACAATGTCAATGACGAAGCCGTGCGATCGCCACGTTTGCAAGCTGGTGGAAATTCTCGCCCAGCGGTGCCTCACACGCCACCCACCCCTGTGGGGCGGGGGGAACCAGCGGTGGATTCTCGGTGGACTCGCGTGACACCACCTGAAGAGCCGCGTGATGCAGCTACACAACCGGCTTTCTCGGCGAGAAATCCCGGGCCGAGACAGGTGCCTGCCCGCAATTCAGACCCGGTAAAGTACTTTGAACTGTTCTTTGATCATGATTTGCTTGTACACATTGTGAGAGAGACGAACAAATATGCTGATCTATTCTTGAATGATGAGTATATTGTGGAATGGATTCGTGACCACCCTCACTCGCGTTTCAAGAAATGGCCTGCAGGTGGGATCAACATGACGCAGTTGAAGAAATACTTGGGACTCTCGATAAACATGGGACTCATCACCAAGAAGCGACTGGACACATACTGGTCAACGAAGCCAAGTCAAGCGACACCTTTCTTCGGGAGCGTGATGCCTTACTGGCTCTTTGCATTGATTGGTCGCATGCTCCACATCAACGACAGGACAACAGAAAAAAACAAGGACGACGAGGGATATGACCCCTGGCAGAAGGTGAGGCCTGTACTGGACAGGCTGAACCTTGCCTTCAAGAGGCACTACATTCCTTCGGAGCATGTCAGCGTGGATGAGTCAATGATCGGCATGAAGAACAGAGTGGTGTATATCCAGTACATGCCAAACAAACGCCATGCCAGGTTCGGCATCAAGAAGTTCGAACTATGCGACGATAAGGGTTATGTGCTTCATGTCGAACTCTACGCCGGGAAGCACTTTGACGTCCGACATGAGGAGGGGCAGGCCCATGCCGTGGTCATGACCCTTTTGGAGAAGGCTGGGCTCTTGAACAAAGGGTACCATGTGTTCACTGACAATTTCTACACAAAGCCTAATTAGCGTCAGCCTTGTACCAGAAGGACACATACCTAACAGGTAAATAGTAATAATTTTATAAATTTTTACTTTCCTTTTCATTCCAACAATAAATGAAAATAATTATAAAAAAAATAGTAGAAAGTACTCTCCATTATAACTAATAATTTACATGAAAGGTATAATCTTTCTTTCCACTTCCTTCCAGAAAGTAAGAATTTTTTTTTTTTCATAAAGTTCACTTGATATAAATTAGTGTTCATGAACACAAGTGAGTATGAAATTTCTTTGTGACTTTGAACAAATCATATTATTTTTTTTTTCTCTTTATTCTTTTCTTGCTTTACAGGTACAGTTCGAGCCAACTCCAGAGGAATGCCCCCTGAAATTACCAAGGCTAAACTGAACGTCGGAGAGACGGTGTATTATCGGAAAGATGAGATCCTCACAGTCGCCTTCCGGGAGAAGCAGAGCCAGAAGAAGCCAGTCATCCTCCTCTCCACGCATCACCACGCAGAGGACATCACCACAGAGAAGCGAGGGAAGCAACGCACGAAGCCTTTTCTAGTGACATCGTACAACAAGCACATGGGTGGCGTGGACGTCTCCGACAAAAAGGTCTACCATGTTGCAGCAGAGCGGGCAAGTCATCGCTACTGGGTAAAGATCTTCAGGAACCTCTTGGACATCTCACTCCTCAATGCTTATGAGATCTACGCACTCAACACAGATCGAGAGTACAAGGTCGAGCGCTACGAGTTTCTGACTTCCATTGTTGAGGCATGGTGCAGCACTACAGTCAACGTCGGCGCTAGGAATCCACTGCAGACAAATGTCGCTGAGCATCGCCTTGTGCTTCTCCCAGGGAAGAAGGAACGTGACTGCGATGTCTGCAGTGATCGAAAGGCAAATCGACGAAGGCGATCCCGCCACTGGTGTCCAGCTTGTGGTGTAGGGTGCCATGAGAAATGTGAGGAACAGTTCCAGCACTTCCGTCGACCAGCTCGTCGAGGACGAAAGAGGAATGCTCAAGAGATGGATTCTGATTCAGACTAAGCATAAACATAAACACTAGCCGAACTGATGTGTGCCAATTTTCCATCCGACTATGCCAAAGAATTATTTATGTACACATGTATTCATATTTTTTTCCAGTACAGCAGTACCATTTGAGATGCATAACTTGCCTTCTGTGTTTTGACATTGCAGTTGATTTTGTAGTACCAGTACTTGTCATATTTATACTTGCCTTTTTTTATTCTCATTTATTTCATTATTATTTATGTGGAAACTCGATGAAGATTTGTGGATGCATGCAAACTTTTCTTGGTTTTATGAAAACTTTTGGTTTTCAATTTTTAGATTTTTTTCATTTGAGGCTGCAGAATATGTTGAAAAAAATTGTTTGTACATGCACATCTTACTATTACTGCAAATTTCTTGTTTGTGTATCATATAAGTCTTGCAATAGAAACCTGAAGTGCAAAAAGAAAATGATAAGCTTGATGGAAATAATTTCATCACACTGTTCTTCCGATGATTTGTTATGTTTTACATTCAGGCAGTTTGTGCTCCATTTTTTGAGAACGTTTACATTTCCATAATTCGTTTTTTGTGTGTGCTGCTTTCATCCACTTGGCATGTATTATGAAATTATACCACCTACTTACGTATTGATATTGCCTTTGAAACACTTCATTCCGATACAGTGCTTTTTATTTCAGAAAGAAACGATAATATATGTATTGTTACAAATGTAATATACCTGTTTTACATGCGAGTGCTTATACTTTTAGTTTTATTATGTGTCTTGGATTATGCAAATTACTCTGAGAATGTTTTCAGATTATTGCAAGGAGGTTGTGTTCTGTTGTATTGATGTATTTTATTTTTTGTTATTCATAAACATACATGTAGTATTGCTCCACTTCTGAACACTGGGATTTTGATTTTTTTAAATCATTTTTTTTCTCGGACCTGGCATAACCTTATCATTCACCTTGAATTATGTAAATTAGTCCGAACTTCCCAAGTCTTTTATGTAAAATCATACTTGCCATGAATTGATATCACCTTGGAAACAGTACTCATTCCCACTCATTTATTCTACTCTCTTGTGCTATCTCAGGAAGTTATTACCAAACTACTTAGTATTTCTTTGTTTTTTTGTTATTTATCTCAGAACATGCAGAATGCTATGAGTATTCATGTTGATTATTCATATTCATATTTCATATGTTATATATAATTATACTTGCCACATGTACATGTACCACCTTGGAAACACTGCCCATTTCACTCATTTTTCCAAAGTCAGGAAATAATAGCAATAATTATGAGGCTGATTATTTTTTTATTTTTTTTTTACCGTATTGCATGTTTCGCGTTATTATTTATCTTGAATTATGCAAATTAGGTAACCTTTCACATCTTATGTCAAAATAATATTTGCCAAGTATTGATATTACCCAGGAAACACTTCTCATTCCACTCACTTACATGTATGCAATCTCAGGAAGTTATAAGACAGTAACGACACAATATGAGGAGGAATTCTTATTTTCATCTAACTTTATTGCAAACATTGTCACAGTATATTGTCGATATCTCAGGAACGATTTGTGCTATGATAAAGATGTACAGTTGTGTTTTTCTGAAAGCTGAATAAATTTTCTACAACTTGAATATAATCTTATGTCTGTTCCATTTTCCTGTGGTTGACAAAATGATGTGGTTAGATGGTGATTGGTGGTGAGTTGGTGAGAGCTTGAAAGTGTGAGGGCGCCCTACGTCAACCATGAGGGCGCAATTTATGTGAAAAACAAAGGAAAAGATAGAAAATCTAATATCCTTCACAATGATATATAACATGACATAGTATCATTCAAATAAATGACAAATATTTACATTCAAATATTTCTTGTCCATTTTCCCTATATTCCCATAACAATCAAGCATGTTGCATGTGACAGAGATAGGGTTAAAGGGAGCCATCGCTCGATATCCATGTATGTTCAATTTCATTCGCTTGCCCCTATTGCAAGGCCGTGCATAACAACAATCTTGGAGCAGCGAAAATAAAATTGCTTGGAGGGTGGGGTAGTTTGTCATTTGGGTTGTTCAGTTCGTCTTTCTTCGGTCGAATGCGTATCACTGCAATCGCGTGCTCGTTTACCGAAGATGTACGGAGATTCCTGAATATTACCCGAGCCGGGCCAAGCTCCAAAACACCACGATTAGCGACTTTTCGGTCCCTTTAATTAGAAATTCTGTAACAATATCTACTGATGCAACTACATGTTCCATATTGGAACGCAGGTACATGATCATGTACATGCTTAAGATGTTGTAGCTAAGATGTATGTAGCTATCAGAATTAGCAAATAAACAATGTAAAGAAAATGACATTTGGAGAGGAATAACCCCAGGTCACAACGAATCATTAAAATATTGTTTCTGAAGCTCAAGAATTTAAGAATGAAATGATTTTCATAAATACATTTTATACTTTCATGAAAGGAAATTCAAAATTGCTAAATCTCTTTCTTGACTCGTGGCATTTGCCAATTTAGTTTAATCTCAAATCATGCATTATTTGATGCACTGCACTGACTCTATTTCCATATACATGTATATACTTATACACCGTACTCCTTTCAAAGTTATACAAATAATTTATTACGTACTTTAGCAATAAATCACAAGAGAGAACAGTTCATGGTGGCGTGGAGCCCTCGTTTGATGACGGATAGAGAAGTTCCGAATGAGGCAACTACATCAACACGGCCATGATTAAATTTTTGTTTTCGTTAGTGAGGAATGTGGTTGCAAAACTCACGGACCGAACTCCGAAATTAAGCCGTTTAGTATTGATTGGTTCAGGGGGTCTTAGAATAATAAATGGATTTGGTTTTCCATAGAACAGATTCCTGTTGCACTGCTGCATGTTTGAAAGTCATGAGTTGAAGGTTTTATTGGTAATAGGTTGTTATGGCAGTGATATTAAGCCTCATTTCCATTATGTTGGAAAAACAAGGAAATTGATATTTGCCTTGAGAGTTCTCTGAAGGGTGATGGTTTTTAAATAGTTTGGGTACAAACAGGAAAGAGGTACAGATGAGAAGGTTTTGATTTCAAATAATCCATGTAGCTTGCAGGGCTTAACACTTACAGGGGTTTAACATTCAATGACCCCCACCTCCTCCCAACCCCACATTCTGAAATCTATACATGTACATGTAGTCTTGCTGTTATGTTATTGATTGAAATGCATAATACACCGATATCTCTTTGATGTGAACTGATTTGTTGTTTGCTTCTTTATTTGGTGTTGGTAATAGTTTATTCATTTCGTATTACATGTAATAATAATAATATTCCGCTTTTATATAGCGCCTAATACATCGGAGATGTCTCTAAGCGCTTTACAGATATATTATTACCCCGGTCATCGGATTCTGGCTTGCCCGGACACAATGTATGCACATTCTCCACTCCCTGGGGAGTACATGTATTCCAGCAATGGGCCGTGGCGCTCACATTGCTAAGCAAAAGACATTAGCTTTTGCATCCTACCGGGTACCCATTTAACACCTGGGTGGAGAGTGGCAAATGTAGATTAACGTCTTGCCAAAGGACGCTAGTGCTGCGGTGGGATTTGAACCCCGGACCTCGTGGTTCAAAGTCCGGGGACTTATCCACTGATCCACAACACCTTTACATGTAGTCAGTTACTTATTTCATGAAGCTACAAGCCAAGAAACAGTGAACAATTTCATTGCCCTCTGGAGCTCTTAGTGAGAGTCTGCTGTTCACATTTGAACGAATCTGTAAATGTCTGGTGAGGCTTTCATTCACATTGTGCATTGTATATATATATATATATATATATATATATATATATATATATATATATATATATATATATATATATATATATATATATATATATATATATATACACACTTACATTTTCCTACTTAAGGCGATTTTTTTTTTGCGAAATATTTGACGGAAGGGGGAAGCCGACGTTAAGTCGAATTTTTCGATTCGCCTTAACATTTTCGGCACTGTTTTTTCCCATTTCCGTAGGGGTAGGAGCATTCTATCGATATAAGCATAGAGGGCGCCAAATTACTTATATTACTACAAAAGTTTTGTTCGGTAGGGAGAACTCATTTTTAACTCATTTATAACGTGGAAAATCTATATATGTATAACTCTTGGGTATCTAACGTCCTAAGTTGGACTTAGGGCGATGTCTGTTTTTCTTGACTATATCAATAGTTTGGGGATTTACTAAAAATACCTTATCGCACACAAAAGGTAGTTATTATACGATTCTTTTTGCCATAAATGCAAATTGAATCAAATTAATTTTAAACATATATACTAACATTTTGAATCCATTAATTCTCTTTAACGTCATTTCGCGCTGATATACGTATATACAATTTAAAAAAATTCCCCTTTTAGTTGACTCTAGGTATATATATATATATATATATATATATATATATATATATATATAAATTAATCATCACCCAAGCCACTTTGCAATATAGAGTATTCCCTTAGAAATCATTCTGATTCAGGAAGAAATAGATAATTCCATCATTTTTGCCTGATTCCTTCTCATCGGTCAGCATTCTACTATCTCAGAAATGGAGTTCTTTCATCTCTCACTTAGATTCATTGGCTTTGGAAATATCAAAGGCCATATTTCTTCTGTTTTTGTCTTTGGACTGGTTTTCAAGTGGATTGGTAAACAGAGGAGAAGGCTAATTCCATGCAGTGATCTGTCCTGTATGACATATGACATTTTTTCCCGCATATATTTCATCCATAAGTGACAAATCTCATGATAAGACCCTCACTAATGGTTGTGATATACCAAAAAGAAACATTATTCAGTAGTTAAATCAAGAGATTCTTTACTTCTGGATGAAATATGTGGATAAAAGACATATATATCATACCGGACACATAGCGTTTCCTATGGCTATATGTTATTGTAAATTTGCTACTGTTTATTATCTATTTGTGTATGTATTATAAATTGTATATGTGCTTCATGTAATGCGGACAAAATGAATTTCCTATTGGACCAATAAACTTAATCTGAATCTGAATAATCTGAATCTGAATCTGAATCTGAAGAGGCTCTGGAGTACTAGTATATTTCCTGATTATATTATTTTTAACTCGCCTTGTAACTGTGGGAAAATATCATTTTCAACATAGCAAAGTGAAAGAGAAGTATATGTCTGTTAATGATATATAGAAAAAGGCAGAATAAGGTATGGTCATGGTATGTTTTGCTAGTATTCACGGCCTGTGTATCCCGTACGAACTAAGCAATCAGTTAATCGTGTGACATGGGAGCCAAAGAGCCATCTCGTAATTAAAGTAAATGCTCACCGTACTGGCTGGTGTAATAGCTCTTGAATTGATGTCATCCGCCATCCAGTCCAATGGGAATGTCATTATTAATACCCATGTGACTTTACTCTACTGCCACCAGTCCTCATATCATCCCCTTTAGTGGCGTATCCAGGATTACTTCACTGGGGGGGGGGGGGCTGGTACAAAAAAAATAGCTGAATAAATGAATAAAATGTTATTCTTTAATGGTAGAAGGGGCACATGAATGCATACATTTGTAACCAAGTCTGTATTAAATGTTTGGCAGATTTGTTTTATTAGAAGGGTGGCAGGGGGGGGGGCATGTCCCATGTGCCCCCCCCCCCCCCCCCCCCCCCGAATCACCACCCCTCCCTCCCTGTATTTCATGATTAGGTCTTGTGAACTTTTTAGGTTATGGGTTGCATGCTGTGTATGGATTAATCTCCCCTAGGAATGCCGTGATGTAATTTATTCGGATGCTGGTTTGAAGTACCCAGAGAGGGTGCTTTAATAACCTGCAGGCTTTGACACTGATAATGTGAAATCTAATCAAGCTACAATGAGGTATGTGGTAGCAAACAGTCTCATCCATCATCCATTATATCTAGCGTCATGCTTGTGAAAATAATGGTGGTTTGACTTTTCCGAAAGTCACATTCATTTTTTTTTCTAGGACGTAGATACGGTTTATATTACATTTTTACAGCTAAAGCAGATTTCTGTAGGTTTTTTTCCTTTCTAATCTAGCCACTCCATTTGTAAATCTCTTCTGTTTCATGTTTGATGAGGAGTAATCTTCCTTTCAATTTGAAATGCCCTAATAATTTTTGAGAGTCGAAATAAACTGTTAATCTACACATCCGAGTGTCTGCAAACAGATTACCTTAATTTAGGGAGATGATATAGAATGCGTGGGTTGAAAAGAGCTGATAAATACTTTCTAGGAAATTAGACACACTTCCTTTGGGCAATAAAAGAACAGACTAGTTTGTGTTACAATGAGCTTTGGCAAGGAAATGATGATAAGTGGATTTAGACAATGGTGGGCAGATGATCTTTATTAGATGTGAAACCATTAAGTTGGATGTATATCTCAGAAGTGACAATAGTTGATAGGTTTTGTGATAGCTGTTGACAACTAATGGTTCACTTTCCAGATCAATTTCACTGTAGGTGGAATTTTTTCTCTATTATCTCTGCTTGAACAATTTGAAATATTTCTTTCTAGCCATCTTTGCCACTCATCTCATGTATACGTATTGTGACATCCATTGAAATTCTATTTTTGAAAGAGCACATCACCTTGTCATCAAAGAAAATCATATATATATGCACCATTGTATTATTCCATTCACATACAATTTCTATTTCTGCTTATTTTTTTACTGGAGAAACTGGGGAATTAGAGATTATCACTGTACCCCTCTTGTTCCTGTTTCATTAACTCTTTATTTGCCATGGATCGAAACCCTGAACTGCCCTATTGTTTGCCATATTGTTTGGAGTATATTATACATGCACACTGTACGTGTGCCAAAAGTTGACTGTGGCAGGCCCCTGTTTGTTCCATTGGTCGTCCAAAGCCTGTAAAGAGTTAACAACATAATTGTTGAGTCCTTGACTGGCTTGGCACCAAACACAAGTGTGGTATTATTTAATAGTTACATGTATTTTAAATTTGAACACACTAAAAAAGAATCAATTATTTTAAGATGATTTCCAGAAAGTTGCAATCAATATGGTAGAAAATTGGCAATGTGATTGATAAGATTCTTGAGGTTTTTTTTTTTTTTTTACACTTCTCATATATCTTAGAAATATAAAATGATACTGAATAAATCACACTTTGTTTGCTGAGCTTTGACATTCTTTTTTTTCTTTTCTTCTAATTCATGAAAAAGTTCATGAGAAATGAGAGATCAATTGTTGTAAATGTATTATAGCCAGGGAAAGGCATTTTGGACATGTAAGGTATACATAGATAAGGTAATAAGGAAAACAAATGTTTATTCATCTACATGTGCTGTAAGCACTGTACATGTAGGTGTAGTACATGATTGTCAGTAGTGGTATAATCATCTTTCTCAAGCAAGCTGAATTCTATCACACAATGCATTGAGAGAGAGAGAGAAAGAGAGAGAGGG